>JAJHUR010007503.1:0-14934 GCA_027495735.1 Lutjanus campechanus | reverse complement strand
TGAACTTAAGGTAGAGGCCACTGAGTTTGTATATTACAACATCGTCATGTCCTCAAGTCCTGAGTCAATGTGAAAGTACAGCTGAATTTTGTATTGTGACATATTTATTCAAAAAAAATGTACAATACCAATAATTTGTCCAGTAAAATGTAACATGATGAAGTCATTTGCCAAAATTGCTGCCTCATAAGAAGCAGCTCCACAGTCCTCCCAGCCTTCAGTTGACAACAGAGATTGGAGCAAAGTGCAGTGGGCTCAGCTGTCTCTTGTATTGCACTACAGTTTTTCTATGGAGCAACTCGCACAAACACATACTCAGCAGCATTTGCCCTTTAGGCAGAGAATAAAGCATGTATTATACATCCAGCTCAGGATGAGATGGGAAGGAGGGTCACATTATGAGGGAGGAAGTGCACAAGTGCACTTGTGTATGCAGAGGACTGGGGAACACGGTGTGTGTACAGGGCCTCTATAGTGTTGTCTTGTTGTTCTCTTTAAACTGTCCATATTAATATGCATACAGCACTAATTTGAAGAAGTGCACATGCAGGTTTTAGATAAATCATCCAGTTCGATCATAATCAAATTGTCACCGTATTCCCAGTAGATTTTCTGCTCTGGTGCTTCATGCTGACATCTTATATACTGTACACTGTAGTCAGTGATACAAGTTCTCATATGCCAGTGTGCTGCCATGAGGTTGGCTACACATTATCAGGAAATGTTTTAATTGCCAGCAGCCTTTAGCACTAGCTAAGTAACACTATTGACAAATGACAGGGATTGCTGCACAGCTGTAGTCTCTAATGACACGAGTATGAAGTACAGGAATTATATGCATGACCCCACACAAACTGCAACAGAAACTCTTTCACCTGTTTTTTCAGCAAGAATATGCAGCCCCAGTGTCTAACATGACCCCCAAAATATGAGAAAAGACCATCCTATCTGTTTTTTGCTTGCTCAGCCTTTCAGAAAATATGTCTTCCAAAACACCAGTCGTGTTTGCCTCCACTTGTAGTGTCACAAAGGGCTTCACACCACCTCTAGACAGGTGACTGTCCCTCCCACTGAATACCAGGTGAAAACACAGTGGGCAGTGCCTGACCAATCAGAGCAGACTGGGCTTTTCTGGAGGGAGCGTTTCAGAGGGTGAATAAAGGGACTGCAAAAATGGCCAATACAGGACAAATAATGTGTTTTATGACCATTATAGCCTGTAAACCGATTCTATTAGAACCCCCAAGTAAAAATATGAACCCCAAAAATTAGCATATGTCTTCTATAAGGAACCGAACTGTGGCAAAGTATTTCAAAAATACCGAAATTGATACTACAATTTTCCGTTCTTGCCTATGTTAAAAACTGATTTATGCATGTCTTCTTGTCTGATATCCATACAAAGGGTTCACTGCTGTTCACAATCAACCACAAACTGTGTCTTACATGACACATGGAGTCAGATGCAGTAAAGAGGATGTGAAAACGGAAATTCTTCACCCTTAGATGCATCAGTGACCTACTGGGGTCATTTTCTTGCAATGTCTTTGTAATGAAACAAGGTTTACTGGTATGTTTATGTTCATCATTAGTGCCGATTTTGCAGTCACAAATTTTTTAAGCAATATAAAAGTACTATTAAGTGATGTTTGAATAATTTTGTTTTTAATTTATGTTAATCAGTGCCAATATTCATATGGATCAGTGCCAATTTATGCTGCCATGTATGCAAGAATAAGATAAGATAAGCTAAGATAAGAACTTTATTAATTTTCCAAGAATTACAGTAAACATAAGAATAACGAAAACAGAGTTAAATTTAAAGTAAAATACAAAAGAAAGAAAAGAAAAGAAACTGTGCCTAATAGAAGAATAGATAGAAATAGGATAAATTAAGTACAAAAGTAAGCTAAAAAAGAAAAGTAAGTATTGGCTGTGATATTGAGAAGTAATAAAATGTTATATTGCATCAGGTAATAACATAAAACTAGCACAAAAGTAATATTGCACATGATAATGAAAGTACCAGTGCCAGGGTTTGGTTAAGAAACACCTTTGAAGCACCACCAGGATCTCTGAGAACTGTTTTTATGCTAGGAAGGAGGCTGTTATGTGCAATAAACATTTGTCAGATTTTCTGTTGCATTTGGTGTGAGGTTCAGACCTTTTTCTCTCACTAAATGCCTGTACTAAAAGAGACACTTTTTGTGGGATCATACAGTATTTAGGCAATTTGCAGAACGTTCCCTTCATACAGTTCCATAAGACTTTGCAGTTTGTGTGAGGTTGACCCAAACTCGCCCCGACTAATGAAGCCATGTTGACATAAGAAACAAGAACTGGTATTACAAAAGTGCCATGATTATTGAAGATCTTTGTTTGTTTGTTTTTATTGATGATAATACAGGTGTGCCCCTTGTCCATACTACACATTACATATCATGTTTATTACCATTCAGTAATACAGTAGTCTTATAGGTTGCAGTTAAATGTATTTGAATCTTATTTATCCTGTCTAAAATTGAATAATTATTTAATTTTTGTACTGCCAATGCATCAAACAACTATGTGTAATATTAAAGGTGTTGGATTGTCACCCAAGTCTGCAGTGCCCCTCAGCTCCACCAAGTGTTTCAGTATCTTTCAGCTCATTGTTTTGGTTTCATGGCCTGTAACTTTACTGTTTTGCTCCACCCTCACTGCACTCGTGAAACTGAAACCAGCCAAAAATACAACAAAGAGCAAAAAGAGGGAAAAAAAGCAGAAGTAGAACATTCGGCACCTAATATATAACTGCTTACACATTTTGTATTATTTGACTGTAGAAACTTTAACAGTAAGTTTTACATTAACTTAAATATAGATTGATACTATGTTTAAGTTGAGTGTTCTAGTGAGTAGGATATGAGACTGTGGAATGATGGTATGTTCTCCTGTAGAAGCCACTAGACTGTATGATAACCAGGGTGATATCTAGAACCATCTATGGAAGGTTTCACCCAGAACCCCCTATGACAGTTCTACAGAGAGCCCTTCTACGGTGTAACACTTTCTGGGGGTTCTATTCAAAAACTCTTTTATATTCCAAGGGTTTCATCTAGAACCCACTAACAGGGTTCTACCATGAACCTTCCTATTTTCTAAGGGTTTAGTCTAAAACCCACCCAGGGGGTTCTACAGAGAACCTTTTCATATTCTAAGGGTTTCATCTAGAACTCCCCTACCCCAGAAGGTTCTGCCGAGGTCCCTTTTATATCTCAAGGGTTTATCTAGAACCCACTCACGGGGTTCTGCCAAGGACCTTCTGATTTTCCAAGGCTTTAACCCTGGGGGTTCCACCGAGAAGCCTTTTTGTATTCCAAGGGTTTTAACTAAAACACACCCCGGGGGGATTCCACCAGGATTCCCACACGGGGGGTTCTTCCAAGAACCCTTTTATGTTCCAAGGGTTTTAGCTTGAACCCACTCATGGAACTCTTATTGGTAGAACTTATTGGTTCTTCAGGAAGAACCGGTTTGGAACCTTTATTTCTAACAGTCACACCAGATGATTTTCATTCCAGAGGTAACACACCTTCAACATTTCAAACCTCAGCATTTTTGCTGCTAAAATATATTTCAATCAAGGTCAAAAGGTTTTAATCATTTTTTTAAAACAGAAACAGTACCTGACCCAACCAATCTATCAGAAAAAAGCCATTTATTTAACTTTATTACTCAGTTTGCACTCAGCTCTGATACAAGTGTTAGCATGGAGCCTACAGTCACTCTGCAAAGTTCAGGCTAAACTTTTATGAGATATTTAATAGTCTGTGTTTTCATCAAAAACTGTAAGAGCTGAGAAATTGTGCAATAATTATCTCCTGTTCTTCTTGTGCATATGTGTCAAATAAAAGACTGTATTTTAGACCCCTCAGTGCGGTGCTTTGAGCTCTGATTTGATGCTTTTCATTAGCCAATAAATGTATGTTGCCTGTAATAAATCCAAGTTAAAATCCTTAAGGTTATATTTCTGTGTATATGTATAAAGCTTCATGTCACATGTAAATATGCTGTATGCTGTTTGTTTTGTGTGCGGTGAAAGTTCCCGTCTCGGTCATACATTAAACAGTGCGTGTTTTACCTTTAAGCTGGGAGTTTTTAAATATGTGCCTGGTCTCACGCATGCAGCCACCCACACTACACCATCTTTTCTCAATTCCAGCTCATTTGAGCATTACGCCCAACTTGTGTGTTGTGTGTGAGGACAAAGGACAACCTCACATCATGTTGGCCCCTGGCGCAGTGTGTTTGTGTGACAGCGTCCACACGATGGGAGCCATAAATGGTGTTTGTGTGCATGTGTGTTTTGTATTATTTATACATATGGATGAAGGAGTGTTTGAAGGGGGTCTTTGGGGTCTTTGTTTAGACTAAATAAATAACTGGTTGTGGGATGCACTCTCACACACACGCACACACAGACGCACATACGCTCACTCATATTTAAATTTCCATTTATTCCATACGGTATGTTTTTAATTTTTTCTTTTCTTTATTTTTCCTTTAAAAAAGTTATTAACACTGACAGGTTTACAGTCACAGATTTGACAAATTAGTAAGCCAATGACAATAAATTTAAAAAAGAGAGGAAAAGAAACAGGAACGTACAGACACAGTCAGGACATAGTTCATTGAAAATAATACATGTATTGTCTCCACACCAGACCACAGAGCCCCGCAGTTACCGTTTGCAAACAATCAGGTCCCAAGTAAGTTATGAAAGGACTGTATGTTTTGAATTTTTATTATATATTCATATATACATATACACATTTTATTTCTTGTGCATTGTATTTCTTAGGTGCTGCCTCTTTGCATGTCCTGGTAATATTATATTTTAGCTCCTGTAGTTTTCATCCTTACCTCTCCAATTTATTCACCCCATTTTCTTAATTTCTTTCCACTTTATCGGTTTTTAACAATATATTCCTGCTTCTTTTTAATACCTGTTTTTTGAAATCACTTAAGTGTTGCATCATTTACAAGTGTTGCTCTATATGTCTATAAAGCTTTTTTAAACTTTAGTTTTAATAATTACATTTTATTGGACTTTATTGAAGCGTACTGTTATTAGCGTAGCTCAGCTCCGTTAAGGAATAGGGCAGTGTGTAAGTGTGTGCAGTTTGCAGTTAGCAGTGATGATGCTGCTCATGGCGGAGCAGAAACTTAAACTTGACACTGAGTTGTCAGTGTGGCAGTGAATGTACAGTTTAGGTTACAGTGTGTCAGTTAATAAATGCTGCAGCTTCTCAACACCAAGAAAAGTCTTGTCTGTTGTTTCTCAACTGCTGGAACAGTGAGGGGGGTTAGCCCCCAAGCAAGCTGAGTGGGAAAGGCTAACATTAAGCTAATGCTAATGCTAGCATTGTACATTTAAAACGTTGGCTCTTGTGCAATCATATCCCTTTCAGAAGCTATGTAATCCAACCTTGAAGTGCTGCATCTTCTTCGTCTTCTCCATTTTTCTACAGGCAATCCCAAGATGCCTTGGGTTGAGTTTGTCGCCTAATCAGAGGCTGTGTCCCTGACTTTTGTGAGACAGCACTGATCTACAGGTGTATTAATAGATCTAATACGCTAATCTCAACATGAGATTGACCCTTCAAAATAAAGTTTGCGGTGATGACGGTAGGCAACACGTGACCACGGTACTGCGGTTATCGTCTGCAACTTTAGTAAGAAATTGATTTACTTCTTAATTGATTTTGTCAAGAATTAAATGGCTGTTAGTATGCTGGAGGCCTTCGAACCTGCTCCCTGCAGACACCCTGTGTCCCTCAGTTCACATTTCGTTCTGCACAAGTTGGCGTTGCACTCCTCTCTCAATTTGAGCCATTACTCTCCACTTTGTAATCAGCTCCAACAATTATAACCTCGCAGTGCGCCTCTGATTACTGTCCTGGTGTATTTTGGACTGTTCTGGGAATCCAGGAAAAAAAAAACTGATACGGGTCCCAGCAGAACTGAAGGTTACACACATTTACAGTAACCCCGTCCGTGTGTGTTTGTGTGTGGGTTGCCGTTCGTTTGAAGTGCTCATTCCCCCCAAATTACAGTGCTGCCATAATGAAGTATTACCATGCGATTCCAAGGCAGACCAGTACAAAGAGCTCGCAGTTGTGTGTATGGGTGTGTGTCTGTGTGTGTGTGTGCGCTGGACACTTGAGGTGAAAGTTCAAATATGATGCCCGCCGAGCAAAAAGCAACCGCCCAGCCAAAGTGTGTGTGTGTGTATTTTCTTGTGTTTTATGATGCAAGTAGAAAAATAGCCTTTGTGTGCGCTGCAGTCCCGCTGTGCCGAGGCCAGTGTTTGTGTGTGTAACAATGCGTATGACTTAAAGAAACGCGGTTGCGTGAGTGGCCTCCCAGTTGTGTTTCTAAATGTGTGGATCCACCAGCCAGCTGTGACAAAGCTCAGTTTGAGCTTTCTCACACACACACACACACACACACACACACACACACACACACTCGGAGGTGCGGGCGTCTTTGGCTGCGGGCTGCGCTGGCCTCACCTACGGCCTCCCCAGCCTGCTGAATGTTGCATGAGGCCCGGCTGCCTCATACATAGTACATCAGCACAAACATGCCATCGGATGATATACATACTGCATTGGCACCTGTACCCGCCCTCTCTAACAAGCAGCCAATCCATTTTTCATCAACACATGCAGAGGGACGTCTGTTTGAGGACAGGGAAGTGGGAGGTGGTGGATGGGAGTAGGTGTGTTTTTTTTTCTTTTTTTGCTTTTGTTTGTGTGTTTGTTGAAGATGGTGGCTCTCATCTTGTTGTGTTCTCCCTTTTGACACTCGACACTTGAGGTTTCTTTGCCTCTTACTTTCTTTACTTTCTGCCACTGTTGCTTGGCAGAAATTCTTTTAAAAGACTGAGGATTTATTTAAAGCCAAACTAAGCTATATTTTGATTTTATACGTTCTTGAGAATTGAGACAAATCATGTCCTGCCAAAAGAAACAAACAATTATTAAAACCAATGCTCTAGTTCCATTTTTTTGTGAAAATGTATTCAAAAAGCTTCATATATATGACATATATGAAATTTATGAAATGTTTTGGTTAGGGATATTTTACCTTTTTATTTCTAAACTTGTTCTGTGCCAGAAAACGCCCCTGTCCCAGACAAGAATCCACAGCTTAAGACAATTTCAAAACTTGTTAAAAGTAGGGCTGCAACTGATTTGAATTTGAATTTGAATTTCATAGTGGATTAATCTGTCAGTTATTTTCTCAGTTAATAGTGTCTTTGTTTAAAACGGTCAGAAAATGTTGAAAAATGTCCAGTCAGTGTCCAAGATGTCCAAGATGACGTCCTCAAATGTCTTGTTTTGTCCTCAACTCAAAGATAGTCAGTTTACTGTCAGAGAGGAGTAAAGAAACCAGAAAACATTCACATTTAAGAAACTGAAATCAGAGAATTTAGACTTTTTTTATTGTCAGATTGTTGTAGTTTCTGTTTATCTGAAATATAGAAAGTTTTTTTTTACATATTTTGACTTTTCTTAAAACATGACTCAAACTGATTAATCAGTTATCTAAATAGTTGGGGATTCTTTTAATCAAATTAGATTGATTTGATTGCAGGAGTGAATACTCCTGTGGTCCCTCAGAGTTGCTGTCGAGTAGTTGCCTAAATTCTGTTTTTGGCATATGGGAGAGAAAATAAAAAAAAGAAGCTGTTGCTGCGGTTCATCGCACTAGGTCTCCATGTCATGTTTATTTTTGTCTTTTCAAACACAACTAAGTTACAGACGTGGTGCTGAGACAAAGACCATTTCAAAACCAGCAACGATCAATAATTGCTTTTGAATTTTGGAGATATCAGCTGTGTAGAGATGTGTAATAATAATATTTTATTAATGTACCATTGTGGTTGACTGTTACCTCTAAGATGTTGCGCAGCTGCTCACCACCAGCAGGGGGCCCAGATATTGTTATCAACAGAGAGAGACAGATGACAGCTCGTAAACACCGCAGTTTGTCAGTATTTTGATCTAGACATTGAAAATAAGGTTGTGTGTAGACTGTGTCAGGATAAAGTGGCATGTAACCACTCGACCACATTCAGCACAGGCATGTGAACGCTGACCTGGCTGCTGGTGCTAGCACTGCTAACATTAGCCACAGTGCATGACAGCTAACGTCAGCTCTGAGTAAATGATGTTATTTACCCACAGACGCTGTGATCCTGCTCAGTCTGAAAAGACAATACATTTAGTCAGTCGTTGTTGTGTTTTGCAGGATAATTTGCAGTGTTCACAATGCATGGCACAAAGTGGCACACATTCCAGTGGCATTTAAAATGCAATTTGGTATTAAAGATTGTCATTAATGGCCTCAAATGGCCAGTATTTTTTGGATAGTGATTAATAAATTGCAGAGGTTTCAAAACACATTTTGTACTCAAGTAAGATACTTGTGTAAAGACACTGTGGTAAAGGTAGAAGTACTGATTCAACTTCTTTACTCAAGTAAAAGTGAAAAGTAAAGACTCTGAAATGTACTCAAAGTATAAAAGTAAAAAGTAATCCTCTGAAGGACGTTTCTACCAGCTGCTTCCATGCAAAACTAACTGAACCTCACCTTTTCCTCCATAGTGGAGTCTCCCTCTGTTTCATTTCATTTTGTTACATTTTACTTTGTTTCCATCTTGTTAATTTGTTTTCGTCTTGTTACATGTTTTACACCATTTTTGTTTGGTTCAGTTTTTTTGTTGTTTTTGTATTCTGTCTTTTACATTTTTTTACATTTTGTTCTGTCTTTTACATCATTTTTATCTTGTTACGTCATTTATCTTTTTACGTGATTTTCATCTCACGACATCCATTTACGTCTTTTTTTAAAATCTTGTTATCAATAATTCCCCTCAAATCCATTACATCTAAAATAACAAGCCTGTTTTGAAAATGCAAGGAGTAGAAAGTTCAGATATTTGTATTAAAATCTAGGGAGTAAAAGTAAAAAGTTGTCAGAAAAATAAAGTGCAGATATCAGAAAAATGTACATAAATACAGTAACAAAGTATTTGTACTCAGTTACTTCCGATCTCTGATTGTGTCCAATGTGAACTGTTTGCTGACTGTTTTCTGACTTTTAGACTCGTCGATTTCCGTTTAATCATCAGGGAACTTGTTCACCATGAACATCCCTATGACTGGAGCCTGTGTGCCTCCAGCTCCATCCCATAACACACAAGGTGCTGATAGCGGTGCTGCTCTCACCGTGGCTGCTATCAGCTAACATCTCTTGCTCCCGGTCAGTGACCTATCTAGCTTCTGCATTATAGCTAGCGTGCTAACAGCAGTGGGGCCAAGCACCCTTTAGCAAGTCTCCCCTGCAAAGCGGAGTCTCCTAAATGAAAACCATTCCCCTCCGCCTGCTTCCCGAGCTCTGCTCAGGGACAGGAGCCGTGGGGTCAGCAGCTGGTGGAGGATATGGCAATTGTTTATGAAAAAAAAATGCTTTCTCAAGCCCACCAAAAACACACACTTGGGGGAAAAAAAGCCTCTGTCCCTGAACAGCCAACAGCTGGGAAGGGTTGGGAGTAGCCTGGAGGCTGGCAAGTCGCCCCCTCCCCTCCCCAGTCCAGATGGGGGAGGTTAGGCTGAGGCTAGCTGCAGCCCACCCCTCCGCCTCCCCTCCACTTCCCAAACTTCCCATTCCCATTAAGGGGAGGCTGAAGATTGCGGAGGAAGGGAAAGGAGGAAGAAAAGCAAAAGAGCATGACTGCTCTGTTTTTCACCCCCTACCCTCCCTCCGTCTTCAGCCTAATCAAATAAAGCAGGAAGCTTCCGAGACGGAAGAGGAGTGTTTATTGATATTTGCGTGAGCTCCTTCACCCCCTGTCCTGTCCCTGCTGTTTATTTTCTATCCACCACTTTTGAAAATTCTGATATTGTCAATGCTTTTGGCTCGTATATCATGCCTAACTGGATGTTTGAAAACTTCTGAGGCACAGAGTTTATGTTTCTCTCAGCTTCTTACAGCGTGCCATTATCTTAAATTGAGCCACTGGGAAATTACACACCAGCTCGACATCCGCTGCAGAACGGCTATGACCAGTCAATTTATTGTAATAAGAGGGTGTCATATGAAATAGAATGGCCTTAAATAAGAATTGATGACCCTCTCCATCTATACCATCGGTCGGACGTAAAGGCGCACACGCTGCTCATACTGGAGCCAAGAAAAGCCTGTTGAGAGTATTGGTTTACAGCTGCTTACCTTTTAGTGCCTAAAAAGTTGAAATAGCATCTTTAAGTAGCTCACAGTCTCAGCTCAAAAGTGGCCTTTAAGTGGAAAACTATGTTGGGAACTAGACTGATACCTTAATGCAGATCTTATGGGGAACAGTGCCATGAGAGAAGCTCCATCATCCAGTGTAAAGGTGGACTGAGTCAGGAGTTTTAACTCTGGTAAAACCCCCTCCTCTAGGTTTTTAATGTCACATGCATTTCCAAACACTTTGACCACAACACCTTTTTTTTTTTTAGTTTTTATTATTTTTAATAATCTTTTTATTATATTTCAGAGTACAGGGATAACATAATGACATGGCCCAGAAAAAGGCCATTACAGTTAATCAGTTGAGTCATTTATATTATCCGCCACACCTCCCCATCTCACCCGTGACAGTACATAGTATCCATAAAGCAGTAAAAAAACAAATAAAAGACACTATAGACGTGAAAATAAATAAAAATAAATTTAAAAAAAATTAAGCAATATGACCTATTTCCCCAAACCAGTCAAAAACTCAATAAATTCTACAGTAAATGCATTTTTATTTTAAATTCTAGCAGCCCAGTCTTCTGTATGAAGGTTCATGAAAAACGCTGAAATTGCATCTTTAAGTAGCTCACAGACTCAAATCAGCTCAAATGTGGCCTTTAAAGTGATAGTTTGGATTATTTGATGTTGGATTGCATGAAGTATTTATCAGTAGTCAGTGTAAAGGTCAACAACAACAAGGTATTTTAGCCACCTAAAAAAGGTCCACCTTTAAAAAAGAAAATCATCAACAGTTTTATATATGCTATATTTAGAATATTTTACAACTTTACTTTGCCATCAGGCAGCATTTTTTAATGGGAAATGGCCAAATACCTCTCTCTCTTCAAACCAACCAAACTCCACAGGGGAAATCAGCAATTGTGCCTCTCAGAACACAAGAGTTCCTGGTTTACCGCTGCCTCAGTCTGTTAGCTTATTTGTGTTATTCTGTGACCTCGATGAATCGGAACTATTCTTGCAAAACACTGAAGCCACACAATAACACAAACTAACTAATCAAGGCAGCAGTAGACTCCTGTGTTCTGTGAGGTAAAATCACTGATTTTATCTTTGGAGTTTGGTTGATTTAGAGAGAGCAATGTTTAGCTTTTATTACAGTGGTTTCCCATCAGAAAAAGCTGTCTGACAGCAAAGTAAGGTTGTGAAAATATTCTAAATATAGCTTACACTGCAACTGACAACATGTTTATTAGGTGGACCTTTTTTAATTGGCTAAAATACCTTTTGTTGCTGACCATGTCTGCTGCAGCTCATTGCTTAGCTCCCATGCTGGTACTCGTCTGCTTTTCCAAACTTGGGGTGCACTGACCGCCATCTACAAGAACCTCATACAACCCCACTTCAGATAATCCAAACTTATTCCCCCCCTATTGGGAACAGTGCCATGGGAGAAGCTCCAGCATGAAAATGTGGACTGACTCAGGAGTTTTAAATCTGGTAACCCCCTCCTCGAGAAGTTTTTCAAAGCATGCAAAGATGGTATTCTGCATTTAAGCACAAGTTGGACCTGAAACTGATTGGCCCCATACATGTCTTAAGGATGGGACTCCACTGTTTGACCAATATTGAAACAATAAACATTGTGGTAGAGGTATAAAGTGCATTGAACCCGAGCCAAACCCCCGTCACTTCCTATGTAAGCGCATGAGCAAAGACTCCAGCAAGTTTCAAACTTTTATAAGGCCACATAAAACCCAAGAATAACCACTGGCTAGTTCTGCTGATGTAAAAATCAGCTGCACAAAGGAAAGGAAAGGAAACCATATTCATTTTAAAGCATCATATTCTGTTGCACACTTTATTGTTGTGATAGGCAGTGTCGAAGCAGATTGTAGGTTAGGACGCCAAAGTCGGATGTCAGTTTTCCGACACCAGTATCCAGTAGTCGTCTCTTCAAAGCGCAGTGAACCCGTTTAAAACCAGTTTGGCACCGCTGAGAGGATCTGGTGTTTGAATGGCGCGGTGCTGAGAAGTTGCCTGGAGTAACAAAGGGAAACTTTTTCTTGAACTGCCACTGTGAGAGGCTGTCTTGTTATTTTCAATGGTCCTTTTGTTAGAGGTCATTGAGAGGCGACAGCTTGATTTCCCCTCAAGCCATCCGTGTGTGTGCGAGTGTGTGTGTGTGCGCACACGCTGCCGCTTTCCTGACGTATCACTCGTCATACCATTGTGCTGTGTGTGTATGTGTGTGTGCGTTTGCGGTAATCCAAGCCTACCTGCAGCCCTGTGGGCTCGCCGCTGACTGCTCCCTAAATGTCAGAACCCGTGACCTCTGGGGTCCGGGGGCAGATCAGTGTCCCGGGGTGCTGTTGTTTCTCTCTCGTAGGTATCCCTACACACACACCAGGCAACTTCCCATCCACACGTGCATGTGCTAGAGGGCCAGAAAACACGCAAATCCTAAATGTAGATACATACACTCAAGAAGTATTATCCATGTGGATTTGCACATTTTTTGATTTTTTGGAATGATGGAGTTTCATTTGATTCTGGGTATTGAGAAAGAAAATAGGGCTGCACCTCACAATTATTTCATCAGAAAATGGTTAGAAAACTCAGTTTACTGAGTAAAGACACCAGAAAATATTCACATTTTGACTTTTTATTCCCTAAAAATTAAAAAAATTAATTGGTCCTGTGTCACAATTTTGTCACTTAATAAATGACGTGTGCAGGCAGAACAGAACTGTTACTACAAAGCAACAATGAAAGAATTAAAGAAAGAATGAAAGAAAAGGTAAAAGAACAATGAAAGGAAGGATGGAGCAATAAGATTTAAAGGAAAGGAGGATGGAAGAAAGAAGCGTGGGAGAAGTAGAGAAGAAAAGTAGAGAAAGAAAAGGGGATGATATGGAGGAAGAAAAAGAAAGGAAGAATGAAAGAATTAAACTGATTGAAAAAAGCAAAGAAAGCAAAGGAATGTGCAGTTAGAGAGAATGAATGAATGAATGAAAGAAAGGGAATGAGCCGTAAAGAAAGAAAGATATTGCTAAGAGGATGAGAGGGAAGGAATAAAGAAAGAAAGGAGGGATGATGTGAAGGAGGTAAAAAAAGAAAGAAACAAAGAAGGAAGGAAAGAAAGAGAGGAAGGAGGGTGAATGAAAGAAAAGGAGAGGGATTAAGAAAGATATAGGTCAGCAAAAAGGATGGAGAAAAAGAGAGAAGGAAAGGAGGGATGAAGGGAGAAGCAAAGAAAGAAAGAAAGGTGGGACAGAGGGAGGAAGTAAAGGAAGACGGAAAGTAGGGAAGAAAGAAGCAGAGGAGGAAAAAAAGGAAATGAGGATGAAAGAAAGTAAGGAAGGGGGGTAAATAAACAAAGATAAAGGTAAGAAAGAGGGATGGAGGAAGGAAAGAAGCAAATGAGGAAAACAATAAGGAAAGGAGAAAAGAAAGGAAGGAAGGGAGGGGTAAAGAGAAATATAAAGGTAAGTAGAGTGATGTAGAAAGAACGAAGAGAGGGAGGGAAGCAAGGAAAGAAAGAAAGATGGAAGAGAAAAAAAGAGGGCCAAAGATAGGAAAAGTGTAGAAACAGACAGAAAAAGAAGAAAGGAGAGATGTGGAGAGGGAACAAAAGAGGAAATGAAGGAAAAAATGTATGGAAGCAGCATTGTCATTATAAATATATGTGATTATGGCTTTTGGCCTACAACACTACAAACCAAGTCAAACACACACACACACATACACACACACACACACACACACGCACACACACACACGTCATACAGAAAACCATTTGTAGGATGTAATTGTGAGGTAATGGAGTTTGGTGTGAGAGGGGTGAGAGGTGAGAGGTCAGGAGCTGTCTCTTATACACATCTAGATGTGTATAAGAGACAGGTACTTTACTTGAGTATTTCTTTTTCTGACAGCTTTTTACCTTTACTCCCTACATTTTAACACAAATAACTTTACATTCTTCTTTTTCAAAACAGGCTCTTTACTTCAGTCCTAATGTAAGAAACACGAAAACAATGCAAAAGACAAAAATGACTAAAAGACATAACAAGATGAATACGACATAATAAGATGTAAAAAGATGCAACAAGATGAAAACGACATAACAGTACATAGGAAGCCGAAAACTCGGTACAAGACAGGACAAGACAAGAATGCATAAAAGAACAAGAGGAATATGGCATAACATGATGAAAGTTGTGTAAAGGATGTAACATGGGGAAGACAACATGAGAAGACATAGCAATATGGAAACAGCGTAACAAAATGTAATAAGACGAAAAATGTCTGAAAGATGTTAACGAGGCAAAAATGATGTCACAAGACGAATATGATGTAAAAGATGTAACGAGTCAAAACAGACAGCGAGAGACTCAGCTGAGGAGAAAAGTTGAGGTTCAGTTAACTTTGCACAGACACAGCTGGTAGACATGTCCTTCAGAGCACGACTTTTTACTTTTACTTTTTTTGCTAGTAGGTTATTATCAGAAGAAAGGTTTCTTGTTAAAATGTGAAAAAGTTTGTATATCATGACATGAAAGTATCTTGTTATAACGTGAAGAACATCTTGTTATAACAATGAACCTTTCACGTTACAACGTGATTCTGATCTCAGTTGATTAG
>JAJHUR010007498.1:1415-29039 GCA_027495735.1 Lutjanus campechanus | reverse complement strand
GAGCTGAAGCGCAAGCGAGCATTTCAATTATCCTGGAAACCTGACGTCAATTGGGTGGCATAAGAGAATGTATTAGGTAATATTTGATAACTGCTAATAAATACAACAATTTATATCACAGCAAGTAAAAGTTGACTATGGACTAGTAGATGTCTGACCCCTTTACCCGACTGGACAAGTGAGTGAAAACATTAACTTTGAACCCTTGGAGATAGGTGTATGAAATTGAAAATTTCTTACCTTTCAATCAGTACTGATTGTAAATGTAGTCAATTTAAGTGATAAATTCCTCAGTGCATGCTTTATTGACCATGAAAACTGAATTTTCCTGCTCAGTGAGCTGTGCAGTAGTGCCAACATGTACCACAATGCATTGCGGGCAAGCTTGTGACTCCCACATCCATGTTGCCATGTCACCCCCACCCTAGCCAAGAGCTATTACTTTGTTGGCCAGAGCATAGTGTTAGGTGACAAAAATACTCATCTAGTACCATGCCCCCCGACATCAAGAGGGGGAGACTACAAATCTAAGGTAGAACTGTCTGTAGTTCTTCCTTAACACCAACAACATCACTGGATGAAGGAAGACCAGAAGATTTTGCAGCAGAAGAATTCTCCGTCAATATAGCACACACTGAGGAATTTATTTCTTCATTTGACTACATTTACCATCAACACTGACTGAACATCCACTTGAATAGTGACAAATTTTCCCTTGAAAATGTTGTTGTGTGCTGTAGACACTGCCAAGCCCAAAATGCCATATCAGCAGATGGCCATGATTGATTGGGCTGGATGTGTGTTGGTCTATCAGGTGAGGAGGTGCTGTGTTTTTGAGTCATAAGATAATCAATACGAAACCTCCCCAGAGCTAAAATCAGTACACACTGTCTTATTGATGGGCTGCCCTTGACACGATCAAACAGCCCTCTGCCCCAAAGGTGTGGGGGGATAACATAAATCTACCAAACTGAGCTCAACTGTTAGAGAAACACAGACTCAGTTCAGTTACAAGACCACCAGACTGTTGTTCAGACTCCACAGTGCAGACAAGCACTGCTGCTGCATGGTTTGCCAAATTTGGGTTGGATTAAAACAAATCTGCATCTCTGTGCTGCTGGCCTCAATGGCCGCGCTCCCAGGTCACCCGCAGCCTGACCCGACCGCTGCTTAGCTTCAGCGGTGATTAAGCAACCATGACATCAGCCCGTGAACACACACAGATTCATATGGTGCACAGACAAGAGGAGATGATGTCATACTCTGCCAACCAGGCCCTGGCAGCAAGAAGGCCCACCCAGATGAGATTTACTAGCGAGGTCAGGATGCCGATCATTAATGCTTCCACACAATGAAACGTTTTTTCTCTGACTCATTGTAGCTGTATCTAAATGAGTGTCAGCATCCCCCAGATGTATGGCTATTCATGTATAAATATATGCATTACCCCAACACTAAAAGCTGAGAGGGTCACACAGGGTGGGCTCTTAAAATAACCCAAGAAATATGCGGATTCGGGTTACCTGAGCCACAGCATTAGTCACATGGGGACAATAACAGAGGAACAGTCTGCTGAATGTATGACAAAACTGATCCAGGCCTCCTGTGTGGCGCTGAGGTTTAGTCTGGTAATGAGTCTGTCTCCTTTCTAAAGTCCCCCTGCAATCAAGGGACCACTGCTATAAACATTAATTTTGTTTTTCTCACTTCCTCTCCCTTACCCTAAATCACTCAAAACAACTGAGGCTGCAACATCCTGAACACAATGATGAATCTATGAAGATAGTTCAACGATTGCATGCCTTCTCCAAACTTCACCTTTTCTTAAATACTAACAAAACAAAATGCATGCTCTTCAACTGGAACCTAACCTCAAACTGCCTGCCCGTGGCAAAACAGACTCCACTTACGACTCAATATCTTCAACAGTAACCACAGTGTATGCTCTATCAGCTTCTTTAACATGGTCATCCCAAAAGTCTGCACCTCATTTGGCTGTTTCTCATTCCAGTTTGCTGTTCTTAGTGACTGGAACAGCTACAAAAGAAGCTAAGAAGCTTTCACTGGTTGCTGCAGAGGTGCAGGTACTTCACATCAGACAGTCATAAATTCAGCTCAGATTGCAAAATACCAGTTACTAGAAGGCTGTGTGTTGATTTTCCTGCCACAGAAAACAAATAAAAAGTTCCTGTTCATGTAATGTTACTCCAACATCTACCTGTACCCTTCACAGCAGACCTGGCCTGTGAAAAGCTAACTTTCCTAGGCAGCTATGAGTAATTGTGGGGGGGGTTTCCGCCATGGTTGAAAAAAACACACAGGTAACACAGGTTCAGTGGGTGTGTAATTCAAGTCCTGTACTTAAGCAAAAGTACCAATAGCCCATGTTGAAAACACTCCACTATCAGTAAAAGTTATGCATCCTAAACTTAACTAAGGTAAAAGTGTGTAAGTAGCAAAATTTTGTATAGGCAGCATTACTCATTCTGCACTGAAATGGTCCCTGTCAGCACTTTACTATTATATCTGATGTTTTTGGATTAATATTAATGTGGTATTAATGTCTGTGTTGCATTTTACTGCTGTAGATGTTTGAGGTTAAGCTCATTTTAACAATTTTATATGCTGTTAGGTACTTTAATCTACAGCTATGCATCATATTTTATAAGATCATCATATGTTTGCACTATCTGAGAATTTACAGTATGTTATTTTAAAGAAAATGTGTAGATCAAGATAAATAATGTATAATGAGAAATAACCTAAAAATGTTGATATTATTTTTAAGTCATATCACCCAGCCCTAAATGAATCGTCTTGTCTGGTTATAAAATGTTAATTATAGCAAAAATGTGAAATTTTACTTCAAAGTAGCTGCTAAAAAAGCTCTCACCTGGGAGATACAGAAACAGACATTTCCCTTCTTCGTGCAATGTTGTTATCTTATCACTCAGATTCAGATTACCATCAACCCAAACCCAGAACTTTCCAGTTATTTTGAAAAATGTGTTTCCTCACTCCTTCAGCAGCCCAACATACATTAAAATGGAAGAGAGAACTTACAGGCTTATCTGGCTGTCAGTTGAATCTTATCAATCCAAAGCTCTGGAGCTTTCAACCAACTGCCAGTCTGTTTCATCCCGCTTGGCTGTTTTAATGGTAGTCTGGAAGGCAGAGCTCCAGTGTCGATTTACACAACAGCAGTTTGCAGGAAGTGGCCTAACACCTCCAGGCTGGGATTTATACACTTCCTATAAATCCTCAGAAATAGATAAACGGATCCCCGCTAAACCAGACAGCGATGAATGTGATGTCCAGTTAGCGGAGCAACATCCTGCCTGGCACGTTCCAAACATATTGGACCAAGGCCTTTAAGAAAATCCCTTTGTTCCAACAAGGTGTTCAACAAGCCTTTTGTTCCTGCACCGTATCTGGCCTTGGACACAGAATACCAAATGGGGGCATCATTTGTGTGTTGACTGCTGACAGCCCAAGGCTGCACACACACCTTCACTGCACCAATCCCCGGCCAATTAGGTAAAGCCAAAATGTATTCATGTAACATCTGTGAATACAATGTGTTGTCACAAAAAGAGAAAATATTCCCAAAAACTGATGTCTCCTTGCAACAGACTTGTCACATTCATGTCATAATGCAAGTTTAAAGAGCTCTTTTGTCAGAGCAAGAGAGAAAGACGCAGCTTTGCGTAAATAAAATCCTAAATTCTACCCACAGTTTGTAAACCTGTTCTGTCACGGTCTCCTCTGAACTCTTTTGAAACGGTCTGTGGACTGAGGTGGAAAACGAGGGATTAGGGCATCCTCTGGAGAATAGCTTGAATAACGGGGGATCATTTGAAGCACGGGGGAAGAAAGACGGGAACAGGGAAGAAAGCAGGGCAGAGGCAAGGATGGCGATGAAAAAGTAGTAAATTAGAGATCACTGAGATGGAATAGGAGAAAGAATCTCCAAATACAGTCAGGAAGAGGAAGGAGGAAGAGAGACAGAAAGAAAGAGGCAGTGAGTGAGGGAGCGGCAGGGTGTACAGCCAAGTCCTCTCTTCGATCAGTGGGCCTGGCTCTGTGCCAGTGAGGCGCTGTCCATGAGGAGGTAAATCATTTTCTGCCTGAGAAAGAAACAGGAAAAATGATCGTTGGGGCTATGCCACCGCCAGCTTGGAATTGCTTTATTCCCAAAGATGGGAATCCCCAGTCGGCCAAGAATAAATGGAACAGTTGGCGCCAAAAAGTGAAAAAAAAAAAAAGAAGAACTCATCAATATTCAAGAAAGCCTGGTTTGTTGCTACAGTGTTGTAAGCAACAGTAGATTTGAGCACTGGCTTGTATCAACACAGAGGTAAAAGCAACTCCTTAATCCATTTTAGTCTGATTTTGTCGTGAAATATCAAAGGAAAGGAATGTTAAGCAGATTTGTCATCTGTGCCTTTGGACATCAGATCAAGGAGAAAATTCTTGTGCCAACAGATTGTCACCTCCCAAAGGACTGTGCAAAGAAGGTGCTCTTTGTCTGTGCCAAGGTTAAATCATTGGGCTGGGTTGCATCAACAAGGATTAATTTTTAAACCCAATTAAATCTGGTTCAACTTTAAATTACGTAGAACCAAACATGAAAATAAACCTCTCTTAAAACCTCGGTTTAGTTTTTACTTTGCACCTAGATTAAATGTAATTCTGTTGTACCAAAAAAAACAAAAAAAACAAAACAATTTAAAATCTGATCCACTATGAACTGGAGGAGGTTTGACTTTTAAAACTGCTGCCTTTTTAAAATCGAAGTACCAGACTCAACTCAACTGAGGCTTATGATGTATCTCATCTTTCTTTCACCAGTTGATCTATTTAAACAGTCTGCCAGTTGCTCCCAGGCAGTTTCTTTCCTTACTGTGCTGTTGTCTGTTAATCTTCTATTATTTGGCTATATTGCTCCATTAATTCAGACAACTGGTTTTTCTTCTTGGGAGGAGGAATCAGAGCTTCTCTGCTGAGCCTTCATGCTAACTAACCTGGCTGACTAAAGTTTTAGCTAGCTGGCAAATAATGTAACATTTGTTAAGGAATACAGAGCAGCTGAAAGTTTGCAGTTCCCCCTTTTTATATACTTAATAGGTCCTCAAATTTATTATTTATTTATGTATTAATTTATTTTAATTTGCAAGTATCTTCATACTGATTAAATTCACTTTCATTTCAATTTACATCCAAAACTTGGATTTGCTAAACAGAGATGTTGTGGCCACATAGCTCTGCTTAATTTTAAATCAGGATTTACTGATACACCTAGTTTTGCTAAACTCTGATTAGAACAAGCCTAATCTTTGTCCAACTAAGTCTTGCTGATAGAGGAGGGAATATATTTGGAGGAGTGTGTGACAAACCCTTCTTGCAGTAACACTGACATCCGGTGTTTTTGTGTTCAATGCTCTGCCCATAAAGCATTGCATCTCAACACACCCTACACCCATCAGTCCCAGTCACACAGCCACCAGTTCCTTCTACCCCACCCTGAAAGGCCACAAAGCTCTCTTGCTAAGTTAGAGGCTTAAGGGGGGCAGGAAGGAAATGTAAGAGCAAAAGTCAGGGGCTATAATTCTATTTACAGTTCATTTTATTGTTCTTACTTGCATTCAGGATCACATCTTGCTAATACGGCCTTAACTAGCTCGAACATTAGGCCATGGAGAGGTGAACAAAGCTCAGGGCATTAGCTCTGCAGGACCCATTTGTCAGTCAATGAGATAAAGCGGCCAATTTAAGGCCCCTGGAGGAAAGAATTGGAAATACCTGCAATGAGAGTCAAA
This sequence comes from Lutjanus campechanus, assembly GCA_027495735.1. Classification (NCBI taxonomy): domain Eukaryota; kingdom Metazoa; phylum Chordata; class Actinopteri; order Lutjaniformes; family Lutjanidae; genus Lutjanus; species Lutjanus campechanus. The sequence goes on along the minus strand of JAJHUR010007498.1, from coordinate 23,220 downwards.
AGGTCCTTGAATAGAAAATCTCTAGCAATTGACTCTAACTTGTTTACAAGAGCCTTCCAGAAAACTTTGGATGTGAGCAGGGAAAATGCTCAGCTATTACGTCAAAATTGGTTCAGGCAGCAAAAATATAACTCTTGGAGTAAAATTCACTTTTCAGCTGATGGGTGACAGATGATAATGAAGACATGCTCTTCCCTGCTCTGCAGACTGCAGCCTCCCCACCCCTGGCACTGCTGACAAAGATTAACAGCTGCTTTCATCTCTTCCAGTGCATTTTCACTCTGCTCCACAGACACTGCTCCAGGTATTCTGCTACGCTCCTCTCCAAGGCTGCAGAGAATCTGGAATAACTTCACACTCTCAATACACATGTTGAACTCCGATTCACCCAGCATCCCACCCACGTTTTCTCTTGAAAACCTCAGGAAGGCTGTTCATGCTCAGGGCATGCACAGAAGAACTCTTGGCACTCACATCAAGTCATCACTGACTGAGTGACGTTTCCTGTCTGAGAAATCAGCTCAGCACACAATGGAGGCAGGATATTTGATTTACAAGAGACAAACGATGATTGATATTAACACGGAAAGCCTCCCTGATCAAATATTATGTCCTGTTGGATTAATCCCTAACACCATATCATAATGGAGAATAACTTAAGAGCATGATGAGTGTGGGAGAGAAAGACAGAGGGGGAAGAAAGCCAGCATACTTCTGCTCCACTTCTCCGCTTCATTAATCACTCGCTGCCAGGGTAAGACACCTAGCGATTATTTATTTGCACTTCTCCACGCAGAGGCTATCACAACAAACAGGCCCGCAGGCTGCTGTGAACATTTGGGAGTGATTAATCAGTGGGCCGTCCGGAGAGACAGAACGGAGGAGGAGGAGGGGAGTTCCAACATGTGTTTCTTAATCTTTCATCTATATTCAAGTCAATCGGCAACCTAACAAAAACTGGAGGGGGTCCAGGTGAAATGAGCTGTACTGTCAGGGAGGTGGCCGCTAGGGCTGTCACCTACTGGTCCGTTGGTTGATTGGTTGGTTGATATGCTCTTGTAGGACCAAATTTTCACTGATGAGACAATTGCTGGTCTTTACTTTCATGAGGAGAGAAATGCCTCTTAATACATTATTTTTGAGGGTGCGAGGAACATATATAGACCTGACGTATTTTAACTTTGAGTGATAAGCTTACTGAACATTTACTTGGCTCCAAACTAATTGAGACCATGTCAATGTACCAGCACAGATCACTATATCAGACCCCAACCTCAGAGGACAAAAGAGCTGAATGGATAGTGTTTATTTTTTTATGATAATGTCTGTGTGTGTGCATTTCACTTAGTCAACGACCAGACAGTCCTGTTTTCCAGGGACTGGCCCTGGAAATGTCCCCATTGTTAACTGTGTGTTAAAGAGGACTAGATCAGAAGAAGAGTGAAAGAGGTGCTAATTTATTATTAACAAACTGGAAAGGAAGAAGAAGACAGCGGTATGTAAACTGTGACTCTCTGGCACGGTTGACAAAGTTACTTAGTACCCTAATTTTTCACTCAGCCTGTGCACCATAGTTTATTACAGCACAGCAGTTTACCATGGTCAAAATACTGTTCATGAAGCTGGAATTTCCCACCTTTTTTATTAATTACACTGGATATTTAATGATATATTGACCCCTGAGAATTGGAAATGTCCCCGGTTTCTTAGGCCACCCGGCAGAATGCACTCAGTGCCGTGTGGCTGATTTAGTTCATATAGAGATAAGGTGCAGATTTTTTCTGCATCGACCAATCAAGTTGTTGAAGAGTAGGTAGAATTACAGTCGACCATGATTTTCTTTGATAGGCTGGAGCCCTGATGGCCACAATAGCAGATCTGGGAGTCAAAGATAGAATTAAATGTCTTTAGATGGAAGGAAGAAATTATCTTTGGCATCAGGCGGATCAATAAACACATCACAGATGTACGGTAAATAGAAAAGGGAGCACTAATCTAACTGCATGAGGAAATGCTTCCCTGAGAACAGCCGTTAAGGCGTTAGTGACTACAACCGCATTATTCCAAGTTAAGCAGTTTATCCTGTATCACACACTCATAAAGTCAACCACAGAAACACATACAGCAACACTCACTGGGACACATAGAGCGTATGGGGATAATGGGATTTTTAGCACACTGCAGCTGGCTCTCACGTGCTGGGTCGTGAACCGATTACAGGCAATAATCCTCTCCATTCAAGACGATGTGCATGCAGAAAGCAGAAACACAGACCAGATAAATCCTCCTTGCTACTTTGGGTTTGATACAGAGGTTTTGCACCAACTCATATGGACAAGAAAACGTTGAAGGCATAATATCACACACAATAACTCTTAATCTTTACTAATTCTCCACTAAGAAGTACAAATATGATGTGGAATATGCACCAGAAGCACTATAATGTTTCCCACGTGGCTGATTATGTATTTATTGCACCAGTCTACAGTGAAGTCAAAGGTTAATTTTGTACATTTGCAGATAATAAACTCTGTCAACAATATACAGTATCATCATTAGTCTCATTAACCTCATAATTCCCCCACAGTTGCTATTTGGCTGTCTGAACAATTTCAAACCCCCAGCAGCAAAGCTACCTCTTGATGGAGATGAAGAGGGCTGTGTGGTGGTGATGGTGAAACATTTCAGCGATCGAAGCTGTGGGTGATGAGGTAAACATCAGACCACCTGTCCTGACAATGGCCTTATCCTCAGTGGTAATCTGAGCTCCATCAGTAAAAGCTGGGCCCTTCCAACTGACAAACAAAAGGATAGGGGTGCTGCTGTCTGTGTGTTTTTGAAAAAAGTGAAGCACCACCGTTTGGGGAAATCAACCTACTACCACTGATTAAGCAGCTATTAGTTATTCGTGTTGAATAGTAGGTCATGGCGAGGCTGAGCACTGAAGAGCAGTGATGTTTGTGAAGCCCCACCAGGAGCTATCTTTGTTTCTAAGACATAAAGGCGGCTCATGGGAGCAGAGGCCACCAGCTCAATTCTGCATCTGCACACAATAGGTCATAAAATTTCTCTGCTGCCACCAGCTATTGCAATTCACTCCTTCTTATTCCACAACACTCTCACACTGTGTTTCAACCACAATGCAGAAGTGATAAAGATAATAGACTCCATTTGCATGACACCTTTCACTGAGGGACACTAAAGAGGTTTAGATGGCATCCCTCAGCCCCCACAGGCGTGATGCTTAATATCCATTCAACAGTGTGAATTGAGCAAAGTCAACCATGATAACTAAACACTAATGCACTGATCATGGAGCCCTGTGGGCAGCTATCAGAGTCGTTATCCAGTTGGGGAATGCCTGACGGACGTGGGCAGGCAAACTGCTGGAAATGGATTGATGCTAAGGGCATGACCTCTCCTGCCCACATGCAACTAATCGCACACAACCTGGACTTTTTGATGGTACTTACCAATATATTGAGAGACAAAAGGTTTCATTAAGATAGAATCTGATATGGAGGCAATTAGCCGCAGGGTTGTGTGGTGGTGTGGGAGGTGTTCATCTCTGCTTAGAACTAGAGATCCACCACTTTACCTCTTTTTTTTCTTGATGTTTATTATTATTTATTGTTGTTATTTTCATTATTATTATTATTATTATTATTAGTAGTAGTAGTAGTAGGTGTTGTGAGATTACAGGAGGCTGAAACTGAACGTCAGTCTGGAAAGCTTGTGTAGTTTGTCTGATGTAACTTGTGTAATGGTGAAAGGCACTATTGAGCTCTCAATTTGCACTGTTTAGGGTCACGTTTACGAATAAAAACACATGGTAAACATGTGGTTTTGTTTTACATAGCCCAGTATCACAAAATACAATCTGTACCGTGTGCAACACGTCCTGTCTTGTAGACCCTCTAAAGAGTAAGGAAAAACTCCCCCCAAAAACCTTGAGATAGACTGACTGATTGAATGGCGTTTTCGCTGCAGCGTCTGATTCTGTCTGAATGTGGCCAAAGGGAGCCCTACATTAGACAACAAACCTACAGGACAGAGGTCTGCGCTCCACATCCTCTCATTTCTCTATGTGTGAAAGGAATCTGTCAGGAGTGCATCGCAGTGTTTCCCCCTCTCCCCACAGGGCTTAGTAGACGTGGACCCAGGGTGAGTGCACAGGCTTGAGTCAGCGCTTCAGCTCTTTGTTTGCCGGCCTCCCTCCGCTGCCCCCCTGCAGGCTATGTGAGTGGGCCAGACAGACTTCCTGACTCAGGGATTTATTTGGGGGAACAGGGGAAAGGCCACCGGGTTATCCCTCACGCAGGCTTGACAAACCCTTTGCTTTTCTTTTCTTTATCACTGGAGCTGTTTGCCATTCATGATGACAGGCACAAGAGATTCTACTGTGCTGCCCATCACCCTGGTGCACAGCGCTATCACACCATGTTATCATATCCCAGGGAAGTGACAAGACACCAGGAAAGAGGCAAGGGAATCCAACACAGCAAGAGCACAGCCAAGTCTTCAGAACACCGATTATGTGAAGGGCATCATGCAGAATCCAAATAAGAATTTCTCATGCAATATTCAGAACATACTTCTGTGCAGCATGCAATACATATAAGAGCCACTGAGGCTGTCTGAACATGGTCCTCTTTAGAAATGCTCGGGCGGGTTCATATCAACCTTGTTTAGTCCAATCGAAATGAACCTTGGAGTGGTCAACCCCTTGGTGCTGTTTGTTTGGGTTGATGTGAACACCGGATTCAAAATCTGCTCCAGACCAAACAACCGCTCTCTGGTCCACCTCAAAGCGTTCCAATAAAAGCTTTCTAACAAGAGCAATTGATGTACATGTTTCAACCCCAAACAAGTCGAGCCAAAGCTAGCCAGCTTTTCCCAGTATTTGTGTCTTCTAACTGTGTCTCTGTGGTTTGAAGTTTAGTTTCTCTCCTGCGCCCCTGTTTTTATATTCAGGTGTTTTCTTTTACTGTTTCATGTTCTCTTTCAGCTGGATAGGAGTTGTGTTAAGATCCATTTCCTGATATTGCTGCTTCATAATAAAAGCTTTAAAATAACAAACAGGGGACCTTTATTGTAAAGAATTTATAGAAAATTAAATGTCCACCGTTTTACAGCTGCTTGACTCAAGACAAATGCGTCATTTATGGGTTGGTGTATGGGTTTACAGTGTCTGGACCATGGAGTTTTGGCTTTGTGAAAACAAGGTGTAAACACGCCCTAAGAGGCACTCAGGTTTTATGAACATGGTCTTTTCTGTAGCAATATTAGATACAGTGAAGATTAGATCTATATCTTTATATCAGAAAACAATGTCTTTTATGTGAGAGTCATGGAGGATTATGAGTCAGAGGGAGACAACATATTGCTGTGGGTGGATGAGAAGGTGCATGAGGGTAGTGGGATGTATCTACCTGCTGTAGATGCCTAAGGCTGCAGGGCAAGGCTGGATCTCCATCAACACCTCAGCCTTGACGGCACCTGACAGGCCTTGGATGGATTCACACCTGGGCTTATCTACAGACTGCAGCCCCTTCATGGCCTCAGCTGGTGCTGCCACTGTGTCTGCCGCTACACAGGGGCAGCCATTAGTCCCATCAGCCTGATTATTGCAGGAAAATGCCAGCTGGTGTTTTATCCAACAGTAAACAAAGACAAAATACCACAGAGCAGCTCAACCATCCCAGCTACTACCACCCACTCAATACCTCTGATGAGCCATTCGCCGCCCTGGGCATGTGTTGCTCAGATTCAACAGATTGATATGAATCAATTCTCATTTGTCAGGCTCTAGAGGTACAGGTAGTATTAACATTTCAGCTCCACTGTGGCTGTTTCCTCAAAATGGAGCCAGCATTTCAGCCGTATGTTTTCTGCCATGCTATACATTCTGCTCACATTCTCGCTCTGGTGGAGGAATCCATCTCGCTGTGGCTTGACAACAAAACCATTACCCTCTCACCTCCGGGGAGCAGACAGTCCAACTCCGACTACACAAAACTGCACATTCCACAGAGCGGAAAAGAGAGAGCGACACAAAGAGAAAGATAAAGAGAGAGGAGAGAGGAAAGAGAGAAAAGACAAGAGAGAACGCAGCTCTACAGACAGAGTCACAAACATTTGGCTGCACGACTAACACAAACACACACAACAAGAGTATCACACATCCAAGTCTGTGTACAACATAACTTACTTGACTCCCATGGTGGTGAATCCAATATTGTTCTCCACAGACCTCCTGCGTCTGATGCTGTCAGAGTGGAGCATCAGCCAGAGCATGCCTTCTGAATGACAACATTAACCAGCAGCTACCGTCCTGCTCTGTATCTTTATCCCCCAGCCATGTGGGCCACATCCTCTGTGCTCTGTAGACCCCTCTGCTCCACATAATCTGCCCTGCCTATTAGTCAGTGACAGAGATCCCTGCTGTCAATCACAGCACAGCCAACCAAACACAGTGTTCTCCTGCTTTGAATGGACCTACTGTGAGAGAACTACTGTATTTCCCCCAGCAACACACACTAGCATCACCACCATCTTTACAAACAAAAGCTATGTTTCCATCCAAATTACCCTGGAACTTATGGTTCCAGGAGCTACTTTTCAAGGAACGAAAAGGTTCCTTCAGTCTGTTGTTGTCTGCATTTCTACTGTTGCTAGTTGCTATAACTTCTGGGAAAACACAGGATAGTCAGATACATGAGAAAACACTGAAGGAAGTTGTCGAACATTACTAAATCTAACAGGGATAAAATGTAGATATTGTGTGTTTAACTTAAATTTCCACTGGATTTCGTCCACAGCATAAATGCTCGATAAGGTCTGGATTCATTGTCTCCATTCTGTCCACTTGTTGTTCGCTTTTGTCTGTAACTCTGCGTTTATGTGTCAAAGCACAATGAACAAAAAAACAAACTGGTTTGTGGCTGCAGATTTTTGAAAATGGTGGCTTTTTGGGAGTAAAATACGTGTGTATAAAGGAGCATTGGAAGCGGGCCTCCATTCGTTCCTACAAGAGCTGCTCTGCTTCCATATTGTGGAAGCACAGCAGTGACTCCCTTCAGCGAGTGGCTAAGTGGAGGACTAAACCGGAAGTTTGAAGTTTGAATGGGAATAAAATGATTAAATCATGCTGTTTTTCTGGACTTTCCAAACATTAACAGACAGAATGAATCTAATCATGTGGCACAAGTCATTTCACAGGGTTTGTGATGCAAAAAAAAAAATGTATCCACTATTTTACAGTCTTTCACAATGTAAGTCTATGGGAAAACATCTTTTTGGGCTGCAACTTAATTTAGAGCCTGGTCCATCCAGTGAAAATGCGGCTCCTCCAAAGGATATTAGTCTCTTAGGAAAGTTCTTGTGGTGGGAACGCAGCTAGCGAGGATGGACTCAGCGATCAAGTTACCCATGAAAACTTCATAATCAATAAAATTATACTCTGAATTGACAGTGGACTTCAGCAAGTCATCCAACATGTGTTGTTCAGAACAAGAACAAGCACTTATGATCCTGCAGTGCTTCCACTTTGCAAATACACAGGCCTCATTACTGAAGAGACGCTTTACCCTCCCTCTGACTAAATTATAGTCCAGCAGAGTAGAGAGGGCTATTTCAACTTCCTGATTTCCAATCTCCACTTTTGAAAGAAAAATCAGTCACATTTTATTCCCACAAGCTAATGACTTGTTTCTATGGTTACTTGCAGCAGCCTGGGGGATGAAGGGCAGAGTGAGTGTTGCTGACACAAAGGGAAGGGTCTTGTGTATGCAGGAGAACAGAGGCTAAATGGCCCTGCCAGCACAATTACAGGAGGATTCCTTCTGCAGAATCACAGTCATTACTGAGCAAACACTCACCTGGGCAGCAGCTGCGGGGCGGCGATGGACGACCATAAAACCACTTCCTCCTGACACTCCTCGAGGGCCGCATTCCAGCAAACAGCTGTCCGCCCTGCCCCTGCAACAGCCAGCCTCTGTGCCACCTCTGAAGCGTACAACATCCCTGAATCCTCTACCGACTTGTTGAGTCTCCAAGGTTTTCTACCCTCTTCCATTCATTACCCACATGTATCTTTAGAGTGAGTAAATCATCCCTCTCCTGAGTGTGATTAGTGCCAGGTAGCCTCCTCCTGACAAACACAAACAAGGGACCAGCAGTAGACCATGGAAACTGTCTCATGCTGCTATGCAAAAAATGAGCTCAGTGAGAAAAGTAGCCTGTAAGCTGAGCAGTCAACTCCTCTCAGCAGTGTGCACTGAGAAATCCCAAGAGCCGGGTGGGTAATAAACACACCGTCACAATCAGCAGGTGTTAATGGAACAGAAAGATGGATAGAAGGATGTGCAAGGCAGCAGTTAGCCACATCGTCTGGCCCCTGCTGCGAGCTCCGCCTGGTTTCATTACACAACGCTGTGTCAATACACTAATCATATGCTCTGTCACAAGGCAATCAGTGCTTAACGTGCTAGTCAGCTGAACACATGGCTCTAAATCCATTACCCCAACCCCCAGTAATACTCTGACGCACACACGTATACACATAATGATATGCACACATGCACACACACACATCGTCCGGTCAGAGTTTGACCCTTGACTCTCCCTGTCTCCTTGCGACTGTATAGTCGCACTAATTGCCAATTGGTCATTACTGACCCCGAGGTCATCTTTGTTTCAGGTTTCCACAATTACCAGAGACAGGAAGCAGGATAAAAGAGCGATTTACAACTGGAATTTCAGAAATGATTTAAATGCTACATTCATTGTAGGATCAAAGACTATTTTCTGAAAACAGATGCATCACAAGATAATATTCATAGCTGGACTTCTATGGGAAAACTCCCCCATGGGCAGCAGCACAGAGTAAAGGCAGATATGCATGTTTATGAATGAGCAATTTGTTCCCTTGACTTAATAACTACATCCTTCCAATCAATTTTCTCCCTCTAAGTTATAACTAAACTTTAAAGAAGAGACATGTAATCTATTTACTGTACTATATCATGAAGAGATTAAGGAAACATGTGAGGGTGAAATACTGACTTCTCCGACAACAACACTACAGCCAGCATGTTCTCCATTGACATTTATTCACTTTACATGGAGCTAAAATTAATGCCAAATGAGTAAGTGTCCGTGTACGAGACATAAGAAATCAGATCAATAATCTTTTAGGAGTAGATGTTTTTGACAGTTAAATTAAGCAATACGTTGACTGAGTCTGGCAGACAGTCAGAGTGAGTATTTTCAGAGCAGTGGTTTTTGGAACAACAGGCTGAGCTTTATATTAACAGAGTTATAAACAGCTGATCAACTTACAGTGGAGGACTCTTTGTCGCTTTTCAAGTAAAATGTTGCACTTGTTTCCAGTATATTAAATTTGGACTGCAGTCATGTCAGATTTTCATCAGCAATGGAGGTTGTTTAACAATGAAGACAACAACTCTTGTGCTACTTCATGTGATTCTTCCTTGCGTGACTTAATCTAAAACAATTCAATTGAGCTGTGATTTCTTGAAAAGTGTTATTTTCATTTTTATGTTGTCTTTTAACCTCTGCTTTAGCATTTCAAAATAGAGAAAACAGAGTGCAATTTAGATTGTAGAGCGACTGTAATTAAATAATCATTGTGTTATTTTTTGGGCAGATCGACCACCTGTACTTCACGTCATTATCAAACTACATCTTTTGTTATTGTTTTTATGTGCAAGAGATCCGTCCTGGTTGTACTTCTACCATTGTGTAATCCAAACAATCAGTATGTGACAGTATGTGAACACTTTTACCCTGTTTTGGAGAAATTAAGTAATTTGGTGGCATGATTAAGTAATTCAGGGTCACAAATTGTTTTTCTGACTGGACACATTACTAATTTGTGCACAGAAATTGCCAAAAATGCGACTTTGACCTGCTGGTCTCTGTGGTTATCAAATCAACATTTCTACTAAAATGATTTTTCAACTCAGTAGACATCTTAAATGAAACAAATTAAATGCTTTTTTCAACCAGTTGAACGGTTGACTTAGTTTTGCAATGAAAAATGAATGAATCGCTTTTGTTCTCTTCTTTTCTCTCAGCAGCAGAATAGCTGGAGCCGCTAGACTCTAGCTAATTGCATTCTAATTAAAATTTCATCTCTGAGTGGAACGGTGTTAGTGAATGTCAGACAAGTGTCTAAGGAGCCTTCTCCACTCCATTGGGGTAGAAACTGCTGTTTGGTTATTCCGCTCCTACATCCCGGGCTCTCAGGATTTACACATGCATCCCACTAATTGTATCTTTCGAGAACAAAAAGGAATACTAATCAGATGTGAGTTTTCAATCAAGTCTAAAACATGAAGGACACTCTTTTCATTGCTTTTTGTTTTTTATTTAAATGCAAGCACCTCCAGGGTTGCAAGAAAACCTGAAAATCTGTTGATTGATTCAATTCGTTTTGACTTTCCGGGACTTACATTTCAATCAACAGTGATATGCAAACAGATGAAACAAAGACAACAACAAGATGATGATGATGATGATCATATTCCTGTTGCAGGCAACAGCTGCAGTGGGGCAGGAAAAGGGTGTGAGCTTCAAATCAGGCTCAGTGCATCCCTGCCACTTCTCTGTATCTGCAGAATTTGATGCTGTTTAAAGCTGGCCCATCTTCATTGTGTTTCTCTGGGCCAAGTAAAACACCACATTCTTGGCAGCAAAATTATCACTGGGATGAAATGAAAGGTGGAACCCTTTACTGTGCTTCCACCTACACCCCCTCTGCCCCATCAGGACCTGCTACAGGGGAAATAACAAGTCCACCTCCCTCTTTTTTCCCTGTGCTTAGCCCACATTTACTGGCTAGACTCCGCTCTCTGTCGTGCTACTCTTTTTGAGTTCAGCTCCAAAGAAAACATGAGAACTAATAAATCAGTGTCAGGAATTAACCCTGTCTAGCAGAGAGAGCCACACCTCGCTGTTGTTCAGGACTACTGCACTTGTGACGGGAAGCAGCACGCACAGGAAGTTGCATATTTAGTGGAGGATCTGGAATGTCCCTTTCGCCAAAGGAGAGGCCTCATGGTCCCACTGATATACTCTGTGAAAGCTGGCAAGACATTTGGGGTGCTTGGAGAAAAACTAAGCTCCACAGATCCCCCATGGGTTTCCTGTCACACTCCACAAGTCCCTTCACCTCCCATGGTGCGGAGCTTCAATGGTCCTATGCATCATTCTTAGCCAGCTCCCCTTTCGCCAACATTCATTATGGCATAGCACTCCTCAGAGAGTAGAGGCAGGCAATGTATGCACTGACCAGCCTGCCAGGGAATCTATCAATGACAATATAGCACATTGCACCAGCCATCCACCCGCCTGGAGAGGGTGAAGTACTCTCCGAGGCAACAACAACACCAGCGCCAAGCAATGCTGAAAAAGCCCCCCTCAGCCTGAGATACACGGGGACCAAAAAGGTTTCTCGAAATACAAAAAAAGATGAACAGTCCTGCAATGCTGCAAAATTTGAAGAGCTGTTTTAAGAAGGGTTGTATCGAAAACCGATGCCAATATGTGTAGTACCTTTCAGACTGAATCACAACACAGATTTCCGTGCCTCATTTTGGTGTCATTTACACCCCTTTAGGTCACTGGAGGGCTGGTTCAGAGCCAGTGCCTAATCTCCAACCAGTTCTTTGCATTTTAACAACCAAAGAACATGTATGGCACTTTTCTGATCTAGAACCAAGAACCTGTAACATAATGGGCTGATTACCATGATCACTAAAAGTTTGACTGCCATTTAAAAATACAAACAAAAACATATTAATAAATATGATTAATGTTCCTTTTGACAGTTATTCAAATTTTTATGTAGTAAAACTGTACAGATATTTCGGCAGTTTCTCCATTTAGTCCAGTTATCCAGGTCAAGTACAGTGCAGAGTAAAAACAGCTTCTTCCTTTGATGTGTTAAAGTGTATTGTAAAGTATAATATAATTTTCTTTTTGTTGAAATGAATTTTATAAAATTGGTGTAGAAAAAATATTTTTAAGGAACCCTTATTGAAGTCAAATACTGTATCAAAAAAATGTTAAAATGATACTGAGCCCTACCCAACCCTAGTTTTAAGTCAAAGAAACAAAAAAACAAAGAAAAAAAAAACTAAACATGAAATACCTCAGGACAATACTCGGCTTTAACCTAAGCCCCTTCGTGAGACACTCCCTCGTCATATCGAATTATGTAATTCTATTTATCCATTCATGGGCATTGGTGCCTGAAACCAAAGGTTCATTTAGTCCCATGATGATGCGTATCCTAAGGCAATGCTATAATTCAACCATGGCAAGAACAACATCTCCATGGAATAGGTGCCCCACATGGAAGTCAACACCATGAACCACGACCTTCATCAGGCGGGTCTGTGCATATCTCCTCTTCATGTACACCTACACACACACACTCACAGGAGCCTGAATGCATGCAGGTGCGTACGCACAAACACTAAACACTTCATTTAACACCACAACAGCTAAATCTAATCTCTCTCGCTTTTGACACACTCAACCGTAGTGCAATCTGACAGGACGGGGGAGGTGCTTACCTAATGAAGAAGGAGGCTGCTGCAGATGAGGAGGGAGAGGGGGAGGAGGTGGATGTGTTGGTGACGGGTGCCGGGAGTCCCGGTTGGCTGGAGCTCCTCAGTCGGCAGGGCGTCAGGGTGCTGCTGCTGGTGGTGCAGGTGGTCATGGTGGTGGTGACTGGGGCCTCTAAGGCTGTGACATCCCTGTCTGCTTCTCCTATCAAACCCTGGGCCTGTTGACACACAGATACAGAGATAAGACCACAACCGTCACTTACAAGTTTTACTGCTCCTGCCCACTTCCCTTCCACACCATTACTCCCCCTGTGCCACAGATGGACAGGCAGCTGCTGCAGCCAGCTCCGCTTAGCAGGAGTCAGCAGTATCCAGAGCAGAGAGTTCCCCACAGAACAGCAAGGATGCTGCACCATTCATTGATTCTGGCAACACTCTTGAGGTTGCTCTGGCTGTAGCCTGCTGTAATTAAGTGATAACCCACATTTAATTAGTAATTAAATCACTAGCGATTTACTTCACCCTGGTCCCGATTATATCTATACCTCCATGGCTAATTTGGCACTTTGCTCATCATCAGCAATGAGGAACGTGTCACCGCGCAGGTTGACTTATACTTTCACTATCGAAGAGCAAGTTTCAAAGGGAGTAAACAATCAACAACAGTGTGAGAAATTAGGTTTACGAGGTATCGAAACTGTGCCAGCATGAGCACACCCTGTTCTGGCAGCTCTGTAATTGAAGAGAAGTAAAGTGAGGTGAGGTGCATCTGTTTCTCAGCCAACTAATGCCAAAGCCACACTGGCTATACCACCTGTATGTCTTCTTATTTATTACATATTTGCTGCAGCAGGTCAACGATAAACAGCTATAGCAGTTTCATCATCTTGCTTTAATCTTTATTTATATTCTTTGTACTGTTTGTTGTTATGCACCAACATACCACAGCAAATTTCTTATGTGTGTATGTGTATGTGAAAATCTACTTGGCATCAACACTGCAGGTTTAGAGCTAGATAGAGACAAACAAGTGTCAACCAGACTTTCATAAGAGTTCCCATGAAACGCTTACATGTTTCGAGTTAAAGTGGTCCATGGATGTAGAAAGAAGAGCTCACTCTTCCTGGGCTGAAAGCTCCCAGCAAACACGGGAAGACCAGAACTGAAACAGCTTCCAAGACCAACGGAAGCCAGTTTGACAACAGGGAACAGCCGACAGCACTGAGGTGGCCTCTCTTGCTGGCTTTGGCTTCTAGCACTGCGGGGCTCAGTTAAGGCTTACCATGCTTATAATCGTTACCGGTTAGCTAAGTTACTCTTACAACAAGTAAAGCTATCTTTCCATCAGGAAACTCCGTAAATGACTTTGGTGCTGTATTCCCTGTTGGTCTCGGAGGCTGTTTGTCCTGGTGACTGGCCATGTTCACTGGAAGGCCGCTAAGGCTGATTCTGTAGCACACTAATGGTGGCTAACAGTTACAGTAAGCTACTTTAGCAACAAGTAAACGGCTAAAGCTATCCGTCCATGAAGCTATCCGAAACTCATTGAGAGTTGAAGCTGAGCAGCTGGAGGATATCAGAGGGGAAACTAGAAAATATCTTCTATCTATATCTAAAAATATGATCCAGTTTCACCAAAATCAGAGAATAAAGATGCAAAGTCGTGCTTTTGTACAATAAGGCTCGACCCCCAGAAACACTCCAGTCCGCTCCGGTGAATGGATGTACTCTCTTTCCATGCTCCTGTGGCAGTCATAAGCGAGAAAGTGTTTTACTTGAATACATGAGGAAACAGAATGTAATTACAGTATTTTGTTCACTGGATCTACTGTAACAGATGTGCTCTGACACTACATTAATTTAATGTCATTTTGGTGCAGATAGCACAATTTTACAAAAAGTTATGTAAAGATTGTCATTCTTGTGATGAAGATGCAGTTTTTAACAATACACAAAGTAAAATGAATATGGCTACAGAATAGGTTGAATGCAGGTTGAAGCTAAAACTGTTATAGCTTAGTGGAGATGGAGCATAAAGGTTCAGCTGGAGCTCTGCAGCATGCAGTGGTTCAGTGATTGCTCACAGTCCAACTGAAGAAGTGCAGAGAGCTAATTATACAAGCCAAAAGCTAACTCCAAGACGCTTCAGCTGAAGTCACCATACTGACAAAAGGTTAATCCCTGCCGGAGCCGCTAGTTTATCCTGCAAGACAATGATCAATAGCGGCTGACAAGAACCGGTTCTGTGGCTTTCCAGCGTCGGAAATTAAATAAATAAAGGCCAAAGTTTTCCTAAAAACATTTATAACACTGACACATGAACATTGTGTAATCAGCAACGACCTTGAATGGAGCACAACACAGCGTTGCAGCCTCAGTGCTATTTGACAGGATATGTATTATAAACACAGTTCAGGCCCTCTGCATATTTACCACCTCAGTGTTTGCCCTAGATTCATGTTTGGCAACTAAAATAACATCCTTTACAATCTTTTTTGGAGAGTGTATGGCCCTTCCATTATCTGCCATTTGTCAACACAGGCCGACAGCTGTACTATTTATATGCCAAGCCTGACATGTGAACGCTATACATCAGGATGTGAAGACATATTTACATTCTGACATTCACATGAGAGGCTCGGCTATTGCTCTGCTGAGTGCCGCCACTCTTAACTTTACATGCAGTACAATGCAGTGCTATAATAAAGCATGTGAGCATTATCTTCTCCCACAAAAGCTCCACTGACCATTTGTCAAACAGCAGACCTGCAGTGCATGTACACTGTAAAAACAGACTATTTGATTTAACTTAGTTAATGTCCAGGCTGCCTTAAAAATTTAACTTGTCTGAATTTGAAAAGACAAGTTGAAGTAATTTTGTAATGGTTCAACAAGGTTAAATAAGCTTAAGACATTTAGTTGAACCAAAAACACTTCAGTCACACTAACAAAGATTACAAACAAATTTGATTTCACTTTACATTTTCTCAGTTTGAGAAGTTAGTTCTTCATTTCACACAAAGAACTCAGCTGCTTCAGCTGCTCCTGTTGGAGCCACTTTGTCGCAGCGTTGTCTCAAAGACAATGTGTGTAACTGCTTCCAGTGAATTTATTACATTTTAAGTGTTAAGGGGGTATGGGTGTCACAATTCTCCAAATCCATGATTCAAATTGACTTTTGATTTTAAGGTCACGATTCGTCTCAATTTTACAATTTAATCTCTTTTTGGCTTTGCCATTGTTAGAATATCGAGCCTTGTTTTGTGAAGATCATTGGCTCCAAGTCTATATGGTATAAAGTGTGATATAACGGAGAGTTTTAACTCTCCTGAGACAACAATGCATGCTGATAATATGCTAATATGCTCATCATTTCAAGTCTAGACTTTGTTCTAAGGACTCATGTTTTTAATTTCTAAATTGTTCTGAAAACTTAAATTTAATTAACCTCAATAAATAAAACCTGTATAATTATTTTAAGTTAATGACAAAAGAATCATTGATTCCAAATTTCTGTGTGATTTTTTTTACAGTGTACTTCATTAATTCGCACTTCCTTTTGCGAATTCCTTCTTCCTTTTGAGCTTGTTATCAGAGTTACGAATCACTTGTTTGCCATGTTTTAGAGGTCTGGTTTTGCTCTCTTGAGACTTCATCATGGAGGTTAAGTCAGATATCACGCTGTGCCGTGTGAAGTTATGGCTCGAGAAGAACACCATGATCAAACTGAAATGAACCAAATACAGATCCTCACGCAGATGCCAGAGCAGAAAGCCTCACACATGCTGGTGTCGGTGACAGGTTGGGAACTCTGCGCATACCAGGGAAGTAGACCCATTACACTTTGGCACGAAAGACTAGAGCACTTCACACGCAGCCGTACAGGAAGCTGATGTGTACAGCAACACATCAAATCTGTCACTGATTGAATCACGGTAGCTTTAAATCAAGCGGCAGCCAATTTCAGGAACATACAAGCACAGCTGGGCATAGATGGTGTGGGCTCAGACACACATATAGGTGCACACACTCTCGAGCACATCACGGTGCCTATCAGAGTATTCCCCTCAGAGACTGGAGCCCCTTGGCCGTGCTGTTCTCTGCAGCCTTGGACCTGGACTGGCCCTGATTCTGGCTGAAAAGTACAATCTATCCCCTGGTCAGGTAATTAGGCCATGTCAGTGAAGCCTTGTGTGCTCGGCCGTTTGCACCAAAAGTCAGTAATGAGCTGGCCTTCCACCCTTTAACCCCCGGCCCTCCCTGATCCCTTTGCCACCAGAAAGAAAGGGAAGAAAAGGGAGGAAGGGGGAAGACACAAAGCAAGATTTCAACATAATGAAGATAATTAAAATACAGAAAAAGAGTTTGGGGAAGTGCTTCCTGTGAAGTCTGAAGTGAGCAGGGTAAGCTGGCACCCTATCGGC
This sequence comes from Lutjanus campechanus, assembly GCA_027495735.1. NCBI lineage: Eukaryota > Metazoa > Chordata > Actinopteri > Lutjaniformes > Lutjanidae > Lutjanus > Lutjanus campechanus. Next base: position 6,197 of record JAJHUR010007498.1, on the reverse strand, counting down.
ACAGCAGTCCATCTTGTCCTCAGCCGCTGAGAGTAGCAGGACTCCCCTGTGACCTCTGATCCCAGCGGTCAACAGACGATTACTGCTGAAGTGAAATAGGCCTTGTGTTAATCTGACTGTCATGCTTGGCTGCTCTCTGTAACCAACAGAAACCAACTGAGGTGAGAATCGACTTCCAACAATACTGGAGTCCCAACACTGTAAAATATCATACAGGAGTTTAGAAGAATCAACTTATCTCAAGTTTTATTTATTCAAGTTAATTAAACTTAAAATTCCTAGTACTTACTTTCAGTACACTTAAGAATTTACAAACACAATTTACTCTAACTTTAAGTCTTTTGACTTGAAATGAAGAATGTACTGAATGAATGTGCTGTACAGAGCTCAGTCAATCAATCATTATATTGGAGAGAAGGCAGACACCTCTACGGCCGATATCTCCAATACTGTGCAACTCTGCAAAAATCTAGATGGATAAAGAGCACTACAGGCCAGGAGAAAAATATGTATTTTTGATTTTGGGGTGAACTGTGCCTTTAAAGTTTTAAGGCAAGCCAGACATTAACTTTTTTTAAAAAGTTAAAACTGTTTATTTTTACAGTGTACCATGTAAGAAAAAGACTAAAGTAAAACATTCTGATGTTCAGTTCACTGCCTATAAGCAAATACCAACACATAACTGTCCATTTTTAATTTCCTAATTTGTAGAGACTGGGATTTTTCCTTCCCTTTCCTTCCTGTATGCTTTTCTTCTCTTATCCTCCTCGCTCTCTGTGGCACACTGCCATACAAACCCAGCTGCACCAAAGAAGCAGCAGCCAAGATCATCTGCTGGGCTTCAAATTGGTGGCAGCAGAGCAGACCATGGCAGCAGGCAACCAGTGGGCCAATAACGGAAACCCACGTGGGTCAAGAGCACTTAGTCTTTGTAGATTAGCGCACATGTGGCTGTGTGTTTTATGGAGCAAAGGGAGAATCGCAGATTTGGGTCAATCAGTTTTTTGTTTTGAATAGAGGCATAACACTGCTTGCAATGTGGTTTTCTTGATTGCCTTAAAGGGATAGTTAGAATATTTTCACCACTTTAACAGATGTGTTCTGGTATTTTAAAAGGACAGTGCAGATTCACCAGGAACATAATAACATAAACTAACTAACAGATTGAGGCAGCTGTTGACAGGCAACTTCTGTGTTCTGCAGGATAAATTATTGATTTCGTATATAGAGTTTGGTTGGTTTGGAGGGAGTAATATTTGGCTTATATAACAGTGGTTTCCCCGTACATTGCTTAGCTTCCGGGCTGAGGCTCCTCACTGCTTCTCTAAGCTGGGGGTATGATGACCGGCATCCACTGTAGACTGACTATCGATAAGTACCCCATGCAACTTAAAATAATCCAAGCTATCGCTTTAAGCAGTTGTGAATTTGGATTTTTATCTAAGTTGGGGTTTTGCATCAGTTTCTAGACCTGCGAAAGACTGTCTCAGAAAAGTGCATGTGGATGCCATTTGCAAAATCCAAGGCAGCTCCACTCATATGAACCAGTGTCAGCCAATTACAAAGAGGGAGCCAGATAGTTTCAATTCCAATGACCGCAAACATCATTCCAGATGTTAAGCAGAGCCTTTTCCCAAAAGGGAGATTCAAGGTGCCCGATAATGGGCTGTGTGTGGGAGTGCCCCAGGCTCCCTGGTTAACACACTCTGAAGGATTTCAGTCTGACACACGCACACACACACACTCACACACACACAAAGTCCATCGATGTGTCTTTGTCTGAACAACACTGCACGCTCTCCCCACAAAAAAACCAAGAGGGAATAATGGATTGAATCTTGTGCCTTTCGGCACGGAGTAACTCCCGAACCTCGAGAGCGAGTGTGTGTGTTTTTGTCATTCTGAAGGATCTGGTTTTAATGAAAGAAACCAGCTTGAGAAAATAACACCCATTTCTGCTGTAACTTCATGTCCTGAAGGGACATTTCTCTCTGTCCAATAAGGGCCCCAGCCTTAGCTATGTGGCATTGAGCAACTCATCGCAGCTCCAAGGGCCACTAATTGCTTTTAGACACATAGATGGAGAACACAAGTCTGCCTCTCCCCTCTGTGCCAGGCTGTTTGATTTGCCCTGGATTGCGTACATGCAGTTAAAAGCTTTTGATGGCCTCCCATAAACCATCTCTAAAGGCACTTGTTGACATTAAAGGGAGGAGTGAAAATCTGTCTTCAATTGCCAAGCAGAAAGGAAGGAATAACACTGCCAAGACCCATAACAGACTGCGGTTATCAACACGGCTAGAGCAGAGATCTACAGTTTATATACCTGATGGGAAATATTAAAGTGCAAGGAATAGATGATGTTAGCAGACGCTGTTTGGTTTGCACACTGAGTCTACCTGGTGAAGAATGTCACGGTGGTTTGTAAATGAGGTCTGACACCAGATGTCCCCATCAATACACATCAGCAAAAGGACACCTTCATATTAACAGCTAGAAAGACACTCCAAGATGCTAGAAATCCCCGTCAACACTTACACATTCTTGCTGCAAACCTTATGTAAGAACACAAACTGCCTGAATGAGCAAATAAATAACTTAACGTCGTAAACGAGGTACAGCACGATGAATCCCATGACGCCAAGGGCAAAACCCAAGACCTTTCCGAGTCTCTCAGACATCTAACAAAGCACAGACTAATGCTTATCCAACATGAGAGAAGAGTTATGGCGAGGCTGTGGGGTGGTCATTTGAAATGCCCTTGAGGAGGAGGTCAGCAGATTAGTGTTGCGATGACCTCCGACCTCAGATCACTCAGGCTCCATGACTGCTGAGGAATGAGAGGTCAGCACTCCTGCAAAGCTCGACTCACAGATCCTCTGCAGGGCTTCATCTCCACTAAAGGTCTGAAATGTAACATTTGTAGTGACAAGACTTAACCTGACCAGAGATTTTGATAAAAGGTTTTTTCACAGTTACTTTTGTTGATTTAGGTTGATTATTTGGAATATTTATTATGACTTTTCCTCATGATTAAACTGCCCAAAATGTTTAACGTATCTTGAATGCTCTTATGGGCCTAAAAACTTCAAAAAGGCACTCAAGTAGTTTGACCTAGGCCTGTTTACCTCTGACACTAACATGCGTCTTGGGTGATCTGATCACAAGTGGACAGCTCTAAGTATGTCAGTTCACACCCGGCAGTAGAATGTGTCTCCACATGAATCTCGAGTGACCACTTGTGACGTCCATTACTTTGACTATTAGTTACTTTTTATAATAACTAACTAATAACGTAATCTTTTGTATATTAATGCCAAATTTACAAGAATGTATGAATGATTAAGAATTTGCAGAATTGGCCTTTTCGTTTATTAAGTTTCACCTCAATCAACAACTTCCAAGATTGTGCAATTTTTAAAAGGGAGTTTAGGGATATTGCAGTTAGTTCAGTAGTGAAAGCAGGTGAAACAAAAATCTGCTGCTTATCTTGGAAGGTAACAGAGCAGAAACACATACTTTACATGACAGTGAACCAAAAGAAAAACAGACAGCGTGTTTTACAAAATGTCAGTTAAGTAGGCGTTCCTTCAGTGTGGCCCAGGACACATACACACACACTGCTGAAAGAGTGCAGCATTTTGCAGCCTAGAGCACCTCTGAATGTGGTCTGAGTAATCAGATCTCAATGTGTTTTAGGTTTATTCACACCTGTACTAAAAGCTGTCCACTCAGGATCAGCTCACCAAGACGCATGTTCCTGCACTGACCATTTTAATTGTGCAGTACATGGACACACTCTTCATACATACAGAACAAATATCTGTAAACACATTCATTAAAAATGTTGCAGTGTTTATACAGTTCCCACTTATTTGTTTTTATATTTTTTTTAACTTAAAGTCTACATTTTTCTGTTCTATTTTAAGTTACATTTTACTCATTTGGACATATAAATATATATTTCAAACAGTCATAATCACATTTCTTCAGTTTATGTGCTTTTTTTGGGCTTTTATTTCACACATACTTTAACAATGTAAACATGTTTCCCATGCCAATAAAGCCTTTTTGAATTATTGAATTATTAATGCCAGGTGTAAACAGGAAATTAACTGTTTGCTCATTCTACTGTTGCACAATTCTAAAGTTTCTCTGTATTAAAATGCATGAAATGTGATATAAAGATTAAATAGGAGACATTAAAGACATACTGGTTTAGGCTGAGGGAGGAAGTTGTTGACCCTGGAGATGCTCCACATGCCCTCGAGGTACTGCTGTGCCTGAATGGTGACAGAGCTCACAGATCCACTGAGCTGCCCTCCTGCCACCGTCACCTGGACGCTCGTCTTAGGCCCTGAGGAGACAGAGGGACTCTGCGACCAGCCTGGCACCTTGTGCCTCTCCCCCAGGGGCAGGACAGAGTGGGCAGCCGTTTGGCCTTTGGACAGCTGTTTTGCATGGACACTGGAGGACGACACTGTGAATCTTGTAGGCTGTGGTAGAAAGGACGTAGTGGGTAGGGCTGCCATGTCTGAGCTGAAGGTGAGGATGGGAGCGTGGAGCGTCTGCAAAGCCTCCTGCCTCAGTTGGTGGAGAGGGGTGGAGCAGACCTGGCAACAGCTGACACCAGCGTCATGGCTCCCAGGTGTTTGGAGCTGTTCGAAGAGGAAGGTTGCATATCCAGGGTCCTGCAGAGCAAACACACACAAGAGAGAGGCTTGAACTCCACGCACAATATGCCCACACACAATGACGCAAGTTGATCTCAAGTATATCTCA
>JAJHUR010007463.1:1323-57546 GCA_027495735.1 Lutjanus campechanus | reverse complement strand
AGGAGAGAGAGAGAACAAATGAGATGAGGCAGGTGCTTGTAGACTTGGAGGTGTACACAGGTGCCACCACTTTACCTTAACGACCCTCCCTGACTGCAAGCTGCTGCAGCAAGAGATCAGTTAAGGTCAGCTGCACCACAACTGGCAGAAAGGGAGGGGTGGTCACAACTTAAACATTCATCACTTCAGTTTTCAATCGAGTTTACAATACAGTTAGAGTGTACCTGAGGTTCATGTCTCCCTGCAGAATCAGGGCCAGGATGTTGGAGAGGGCTCCTCCAGGACAGCAGCCACAGACCAGAACCACCACAGCTGTGATTTCAGACAGCTGGAAAGCCTACAGTATGAAATGATAATATATTCAGAGCGTTGCCAATGTTATTATTGATAACAATGTCCAATAGTGATACCAGTGCTGATCTGTTGTTGAATAAAATACATGGTTTGTCCATTCTGTGTTACTGTAGAAAGTTTAAGTGGTGAAACATTGCGGACTCCGGGGGAGCAGACCTACACCCTCTCTGGCCTTTCAACGGCTCATTCTCTGGTCAAAAAACTTCATTCACTGTTCACAGAAAACTGTTTTAAGTTGTTTTAAGTTAGTGTCCAGGCTGCCATAACATTTTAAGCTGGCTTTGTTTTAAAAGACAAGTTGAGATAGTTTTGTAATTATTCAAAACAGATAAACCTTTCTAGTCAAATACACTTGACATTAACTTAGTTGTCCTTGAGAAAACATGTTCAACAAACTTAGGATATAAAGTTGAACCAACAACTCTTTAGTCACACCAATGAACATGACAAACAAATTTGATTTCATTTTACATTTTCTTAGTTTGAAATTCACCATTTTACATAAAGACCTTCAGCTGCTCCTGTTGGAGCTACTTTGTTCCAGCAATATGTGACACAGCTCCCAGTGAATTTATTAAATTTTAATTGTAAGGAGGTAGAGACTGAATTCAATACTAACCTTTGTCATGGTTCACAGTGTCTTCATTATTATGAAAACAAACAACCATGACTTAAATTAAATTGTATTAGTTTCATGTTTCTTCCAATTATAAAAAATAAGGATCTCAGGAGAGTTTTAACTCTCAAACAATGAATGCTGTGAAGTCTGCTAATATATCGTGTTTGCAAGTTCTGAGGAAAAAATACTGGAAATATTTTGCTTAATTTACTTGAACAAATATAACTTGTACAGTTATGTCGAGCAGAACTGGTCCCTACCTCCCTGGGCCCTGAAGCAAAATTACACTAATGGGCCTTTCTAAGTTAGGTTAATGAGGAAAGATCAGTTGATTCCACTATATTCCTGTATGATTTTCATACTTTCAGAATATTACACACTAATGAAAAAATACTTAGGAATATTATATTCAATTTCTGCAATAATGTCAATAAATCCCAGTAAATCTTATACACTGGACCATTAATATTACTTTGTTGTTTTCCTGTTAAAAAAAATCACAAAAAAACAACAAAAAAAACACCTCACAAATAATTTCAGTAAATACACAGTCTTGATGTTATTATATATAAGAAAATGTATGAATCAGTATGAATATATTCAATATATTTACTCATTTTAAACATAGTTTCACTAATATCTGATTAGTACTAATCTTAGATTAAATTAATCCTTCTTGGTGCGACCCAATCTAAAATGTTTCTTTTGATTGTCCGAAGTATTTGCATTTATGATGTTCCTTTGCATATCTTAAAACTAAAGGCAACAGGGAAGTCTCTGTGTATATATTTGAATGAATAAAACCTTTAATTACAAAAATAGTTTAAATAAGAATAATAAGGTGCATTGCTTTGGACTGCAGGAGGCCTCACATCCATCCTGTATAGTAAATTAAAGTATTATGTTGAAAACCAGAATTTAACAGCAATACCAACCTTAGCTAAGGAAAAGGCTGTCAGAGGCATGACACCATACTGGGCCACTGCTGCTATCAACACCCCCTTGGGTTTCACTATGTGACGCTGAAAAAGAAGGAAAGTTTTTTTTTGTACAGAAGTCTCAATATGATGCTAAAGACCTTCTATAAACACAGATAACATGCTCTGAACAGATGGCTATTACCTTGATCTTGGACACCTCCATGGTGCATCCCAGTGAAAACATACTCATGGTTAAGCCAACTATCAAAACTGTTTTGATGGTTTTGTCAATTACTGGCGGCATCAAACCCATGTAAGCAGAGCTGGTGTTGGCAGCCGATGTGTTGAACAGGAAACTTTCATTTTGCCACAAATCTGGATCAGAGAGCAGATCCAGTCTGGAGTCCATGTTGGAACAGCACACGTTGTATTGAGCTTTAAATCTAAAACACAAATAGGCACAAACATGGACACAAATTAAGACAGACAGAGACGTAATAAAATGGGTGTGGGTCCCACAGTGGGCCTAAAGGTGTTGTCAAACAGTGCAAGACTGTGCAAATTTACTGAGACAGAGCTAAGTTAAAAGACTTTTAAAGACAGTTAAACAGTTGTTTGAAAAAGTAAAAATAAGCTGCTTTAAGTGTAAATATGACTGCTAGACAAAGAAACATTAAAATTACACAAAAAGTGTAAAACAGACAATTCCATTGCAGCTATATTTCATATATTGTGTTACCTTTTGGACCAGAGCTTCTTCTACTCCTCTCTCCTCTTCTCTTTGAAACAGAATCTGCTCCTTGCTTGCCGTCAGTCTTTATTGTCAGTCACAAATGACACATGAAGGCTGCTGCTTGTACAGAGGTGCCATCTAGTGCACAGTTGACTTCTGCAGCTTGACAGACACATGAGAGGTCTACAGGAGGAGAACTCCTCAGAGCTGATTTTTAAAAGCAGAATAAACCATATTCTTTGACAAATACGTCAATTTTTGTGTGATTTTTCCGACCCAGTTCTGGTTGGGACTGAAAATTATTTAAACCCTCCAAAACATAATTCAAAATAAACTCAACTCAGCTTTGTTTCTATAACACCTGTCACACACACATGCAGCCCAAAGAGTTTCACATCACATCATCACAGACAAGAAACAAACAGAAACAAACAAACAAAAAAAACAAAAAATCTATTTTAAAAATCGCAATTAAAATTACAACAATAAAACAATAAAATGTTGTTTTTTAATGATAAATATAAGTCAGTAGAATAAAGGAACACCAAGGATGAAAAATAATGCAAAACAAACAAACAAAAAAAACAATGATTGGAGCTTAAAGGACTCCCAATGAAATGCAGCCCACACATTAATTTCAGTAAAGATGCTGTGTGTGTGTGTGTGTGTGTGTGTGTGTGTGTGTGTGTGTGTGTGTGTGTGTGTTGCTGTGTGAAGCCTAAACACTGAGCAGCCGTGCGGCTTGACGTCTCTCACAGCGAACAATTTGACTTGTCAGATATGTCTTTTAGACACACCGACATGGAACACAAAGTGCCCATTGTGAGAAAGTTCTATTGATGTCATTCATCTTGAGGGAAGAAATTTTTTGTAGGCTCTTTGCCGCCACGAGACTCCACCTCATTTGACCTACGATACAGTAAGTCAGGTGAGATGGAAGGTGCGGTGACGGTTTGCTAAACTGTTTCCTTCAAGATGAATGCATTGTCTTTCAAGATGTTGGAAATTTAATCGACGCAGTTGCAGGTGATGCAGCACATGAAGGCGGTGCTTAAGGCTTTCCCCACTGCTGAAAAGAACCTGCCAACTGCGGACATCTTTGGATTGAGGAGGGCGTCCAGGTGGATTTTCAGATGTTTCACAACAGCATTGTCAAAAGATGGATTGTTTGATGCCATTGCAGCCTTCAGTAGCTGTTCTGGAGCGCCAAACTCCTTTCGAAGATCTTTAATGATGGCTTTATTGAGTTTTTTCATCTTATCCCTGGTTCTTTGAACAGCAGAGTCAGGGATGTGTATCTCATCCAGCACCTTGTTTGACAGGCGCTTGATGACATCGCTGAGGTCTGCTGTATGAAGGGACTTCATCGATTTCTGAGGGGCCTTTGTGATGATCCTCATCACCGCTCTGGTGAAGGGAGCAGAGGTCCTTCTACATTTTAACAACTCTTAATACCTGTGGTTTGACTGGTGCGTGTTGTTCAGAGTGTTGTCCTGTTGACAGGTGGAGTCGAGGGATGGCTGTGTCCATTTATCTGTTACCAAACAATGACATTTTTCCCTTTAATTTGACACCCATTTTTATTTCTCAGATATGAAACGAGAAACAGATCCTGTTGTCTGATCTGCAGAACAGGCATCAGTCGTGTGGCCACCTCCTTTCCTTTTTTGCTTGTCAGTGGGAGAATTTTTGAATCACATTTTAAATTGTCATTTTCAATGTCTCTTGACCTCTTTTCCTGTATTATCTGACCTCCTGCACCAACCAGATCTGGTTTTTGTGATCTATGACTTAGAATGCTTGCCTGTGCATTTGTTTAATCAACGTTAGACTGTTGTAATTTAAAATATTTTATTTGTGTTTAGAGCTCAAATACAAACCACCATCATGACCGGCATCGGCAGCTTCAGTATCAAGAACACTGTTCAGTCAAGCACTTTCTTGTTAATTTCATAGATCTTACATTTTCTTGTATTACATCTTTAATACTCCCGTGAGGATAAGTTCAATACTTTAAGTGTGTTGGCACATATGAAGCATACTGCCCACTGTAAACTTTAACTGAGAACATGCAAACATGGTTGACAAATCTGATTACAAGCAGCATCTGACACATCAGTATTAAACTGACACTGTTTCATAACCAGTTCCCAACTTTTTGTAGCTTAAATACCCCATCTAAAAATTATTTGGTACAAAATGGCAGTCATGCAGAGCCATTCATCATAGTCTCTTCAGGGGGTACTTCCTCCTTTTCTCCAGTGTTTGTTGGCTGGTATTTCTCTGCAGGTCAGACAGACAAGTGGATTAGAATGACAAACCATTTTAAGAAATGAAGCTTTCAGTTGATACAACAGAATCAGGATAGTTTAATCCACCTTCTAAACATATAAAAATGGACATTTGGCAAACATAAATTTCAGTAAAATAAAATTCAGTTGCCAAACTCTAAGTTAACCACCATCATCAGAAAAAAAAAAACTTATTCTCTGAAATATCTTAGTATGTGCTTGATATATTGGCAACAAATTTTGTACAGATTTCCAGACAATGTTTTCCAATGACTGGTGGTGATCCACTGACTTTTACATCTACATTTACCATCAACACTGAGTGGACATTAACGAGAGTGCTGAATTTCTATTATTAGACCTATTGTGCTTTTTCAGATTTTCTGTCATTATATATTAAGTCACAATGCTGGATGTTCATATTAAAACTGGCCAAAATTTCAAATGATGATGAGGTAAAAGTATAGTAATCAGTCCCCAGAAACACTCCGCTCTGGCTGCCTTTATTGTTTGGTGTGATTCTTGTCTCATTTGTTGGCTGATAAACAGTAAATTAATCAATATCATTGCCCCATATCCATATTTTTATGTTAAGATGGTGCTCAGAAGCACTGGGTACTGTAGTCTTGCATAGCCAGACCAATCTCTGATCTCTGAGCTAGCCCACAGGTAAAGTATCTGCTAATAACAATAACAACAATAACTTTCTGTCCATCAGAAAACTCAGCTAATATTTTCTTCATGAAATATAATCCAGTTTCACCAAAATCATTAAATGTAGTTGTGTTTTTGATGTGTTTTGTTGTGTTTTAATGAACTAGATAGCGTGTGCAAAGAGGTGTTTGCAATCTTCAAGCTCACCACTAGATGGCACTAAATCTTACCTTAAACCTTTAAAAGGTTTATATTTTCTTTCATTACTGCACATTAACACTTTAAAAACCTGGTGGTGGTCTCACCTTTCTTTTTGCGTGTGAACATTTGGTGACCCCTGAACAGCAAGATGATGACCGTCGCCTCCAGCAGCTGGAAGGTCGCGTAGATGAAGGGGAACAGAAACAGTGGGCCGACCGTCGCTGGTTGAAAGGCTACCTTCAGAATGGTGGAGCACAGCTGGATGTTCTGACAGCCTGTTTCCATAGCAACGGTCCTCCGCTCCCTGGAGGGGTGCACAGACTTATTCATAAGTCATGGATACGTAAAGGAAAGAGGAAAGTACATGATGACTCCCCCTCGACACAACTAATACCAGCTGTCACAATGCCCAAATAACTCTCTGCCTGACTTACGCTTGGTTGAGTTTGAAGAGCGTAGAGATGACATATCCGAAGGCGTAGCCAATGAAGGGCATAAGAGTAGCGATGGCCATGAGGGAAGGAGACAGAACTGTCAGGATGCTGCCTCCGATTCCCACGCTGGAAAGGATGCCGACCACCACAACAGCAATCATCATAAGAGCGATGCCTGCCTGAAGACAGCAGGAGGATGAAACAAATTAGACTGTAGATTCATTAGCCGTTTATCTTGGTGTCTGTTTTATTATAAAAAAAAGTCAGTCTGGTGATTTGCTAAATTTCTATATCTTATTTTTATGTATAGTCTGTGCATTAAAGACATGGATGTCACAGAAACTGTTACCTTTGTTTTCTATATGATCATTGTTTCAGCTGTACTGACCTCCTGACCCTCATGTGAATGCACTAACCTTTACGATGATTTTGGTATACTTCGGCCAGTTGTGGTTGATGAAGATGCCGACGCCACAGGGGATGAGGATCATGAACAATGATATAATGATGTCGACATAGGGAATGGCGTCCTGCAGGTTAGGGAAGCCCTGACAGTAGATGTAGAGAAGCAGAGGCATCATGCCCAGAGCCAGCAGCGTGGAGCAGCAGGTCATCACAACACTGAGGAGAAAGAAAGGTGACAACTCAGGGCTTGTTAACAACTGGGCCAGAAATTATTCTTAAACAGAATTCATGTCATTTCAGTCAGTATTTTTCTATGCCCACTACTTTTTTCTAGGCCCACTACTGGGTCAAAATTTAGTTGGTGCTGAGAAATATGGAAAACTAAACCCTCACACTACAGACAAGAACGGCTACTAAATTGTCACATTGTTTTCTCATAAACTTTGCAAAAAAGTTTAAAAAGCACATCTAAACATAAGAAGTACTACGTGCTGGACCAAAGTGCATGCGAAAAACAGAAAAATTGAGTCTGCACACTTGACAGTGCTTTCATGAGTAATTATTAATACACCACCATGTGATGTTTGGGACACAAACCTTTCTTCAGACATGACACAAATGCCTCACCTGACAGGTCATGTGATTACAAATAGTGGGGAAAAAAATAAATAAACAACCCCATTTCCAAAAAAAAAACAAAAAACAAAACAAAACAGGGATGCTGTGTAAAATGTATACATAAACTGAATGCAATGATTTGCAAAAACTCAATATTCAACTGCATGCAGTAGAAAGACATTGTTTTATTGTATTGTTTTTTGTAAATATACACTCATTCTGAATTTGATGTCTGCAACACATTTCAAAAAAGTTGGGACATCAACACTTAGTAAGGGTTTGGGAACTGAGGGCACCAATTACTGAAGTTTTAGTGAAGGTTCAGACTGTCATTGATATAAAGAGGACATGTCTCACTATGAAAATGACTTCAGAGGAAAAAAGCAACTCGCCACAGTAGGGGGCGATGGATGACTGCAGCGAGAGGAGAAGATTAAGGGGAAGTTTTCATCATGGAGAAAGAAGACAGAATAAGTGAAGATGTTCACCTGGACAGAGACTTCATAAACCCACATATACAGATGTAAGGACAGAACTTTGATTTGAACAACGGCAGACTGACTGCACATGACTCTACAACAGGTCTGGACCACTCGTAAATTGTGTTTGTATCTGAAAGAAAATTCAAAATATGAGAAAATTGGTGAATGCGGCAAGTTCTCCTAAATCATTTGTACGTATCACTTAAGAATTGATCTGTTTGTATGAGTGATTCTTGCATGAGGCCTATTGTTCTTAAACTTTTGGATTATTGCCCACGCAGTATTAGTGAAGCGGTAAACATGACTGCATCCATGCTTGTGAATGACTGAGCCTTTTGAGGATCTCGCTTTGATACCCAGTCATGATGCTGTCACCTGTTACCTTTTAACCACAAATTTACCATTCTTTTGTTGCCCTGTCCCAACTTCTTTGAAACTATTTGAAGGCATCAAATTCAGAACAAGTGTATATTTACAAAATAAAGTTTATCATTTTCAACTGTATCTTGTCTTTGTACTATATTAAATTGAATACAAGTCGAAAATGATTTGCAAATCATTGTATTCTGTTTTTATTTACAATTTACACAACATACCAACTTTTTTGGAATTGGGCATAAACTAGAGACATGCACAATGAACCCTGTAGTATAATTCATATGTACAATATATTCTAAACCAAATATACCGCAACAGAATCATCAGGTAAATAAACAATCATACTTTTATGGTTTATTGAAAAGGGAAAAATACAGGCAACACGTGAGTAAAACATAACACACTAGAAGTGCATAATAAAGTCCCCAGAAAATATACAAGAATTAACTTTGAACTTCAGTATTCTCATTTTGTGGTGACCTGCTACTAGTGCCATCATCAGGCCCCGAATCTTCCCTTGTGCACATGAAAAGTGGCAGGCAGACATTTACTGAGCACATTTATGCTGCTTAGACTGTGAATCGAATCAAATCGAATGAAAGTATTTAGAGGTGGTCATAATTTCACTCAACACCATGTTGTTACACTTGTGAGGTGTAATGAACACTGTAGCCTCCAGGGGCTGCAGGTGGGGCGTCTTGCGTAGCTTGTTAATTGCAGGTTGAATATTTTCTTTGCAGTGGCATTGAATGCCAGCCAATTCTTTCAAGGTTTACTGCCCTCATAGTATCTCTTTATATGATGGTATACCTGTATAAAGGACAGTATCTGATGCAGTCACCTTTACCCTCCAGTAATGAATGTGTTATATCATGGCCTTCCTCATGCTCTGTCATGTCTTCGGTTGATGCCAATAATGCGTAAGGTTAAAAGTGGCAAGAAATTCTGACTGTTAGACGTATTGTATAACTGAACAATACTGTACAATGATTTTAATGTCTGCTACAAACTGATTAAGTATGATTAAGTGACTCACAGAGTATAAATAATGAAAAGTTAACATTCAAACTTCACATAGATAATCACGTTTGCTGATTCAGGCAAAGCTTTGGCTGTTTCTACAGAAATAAAAATGTTTGTCATGTGTTTAATGGGAAAAAGGTTGTTGAGGCATTTTTATGGGCACACATTCAGCTTCAACTCAATCGTCTGGACTCTGCCTTGAGATTTATTCCTGGTGATGCCTATGGTGCACATCATTAGATTTTATATTATTGATATGATTTAATATAAAGTTTTGATGAGGATCAGAGCTGTTAACTAAAATATAATCATATGTCAAGCTACAATTTCTTACTGATGGCAGAAGGAGGCAACCAAGACCTATTTATTTATTTATTCATTTATTTATTTATTTATTTATTTTCCTTGAATCAAATGGAGAATGCGCTCACCAGAGGCTCACTGGATCAAGCTAGTTTAGCCTTTAGACGTTTTGTTTAATGCTTATATTAATAAGAATTAATGCACCAATAGCTCGCTTTGCATTCTCCAGCACAACCATTATGAAACAAAGTAGCCAGCTGGAAGAAAAAGCTGTACAACACATATAAAATTTATATTATCCAATGAGAAAACAATACAAAATATGATTCCAACTACATATAATTGAGTGAGAAAACAATTACTATTAAAAGCAGTGAAAATTATTAGTGAAATTAACTTTTAAATTGGATTGACTCTGAGTTGCTTGAAAGTTTCACCCTGGTTGGATCCTTAGATGAAAATAAATGAAACATTAGCCTAAGTTATTTTATGTAACTGGGCACTTAAGCCACCAACGTCTGTAGATCTACTTGAACCTTGACCTTAACAGAGTTTGCAACACAGTTAGAGTGCCGGCTGCGTGTGTACCTGAGGTTCATGTCTCCCTTCAGAGCCAGGGCCAGGATGTTGGAGAGGGTTCCTCCAGGACAGCAGCCACAGATCAGAACCACCACAGCTGTGATTCCAGACAGCTGGAACGCCTACAGCATGAAATGATAATAATACACTCATACAGAGTGATGCCAATCTTTATTCATCGATGATTCACTGATGTCTAATGTCTCATAGTGATACCAGTGCTGATCTGATGATGATTATGGAAATATGAAAAGATAAACCTTCATTAATCCCAGGGGCGATATTCAGGAATATGTTAAATTAATATTTAAATAATATATAAATAAATATAAGAATATAAATGAATATAAGAAAACTATGTAAACAAATAAATCAAATAGATGAGTAATAAATAACTTGAGAGGTCTTCTATCACAACCAAAGCCTATTTTATTTTGATAATAAAATCTGATCTGCAAAAAGCCGTCATGCTGTCTCTTATTATCTCTGCCAGGTGTAAGCGTGGCAGGATCACGCCTGTGTGTGCGTCTGTGCGTGCGTGCATGTGCACATGTGTGATCAATGGACCTGCAGCTTGTCTGCAGCTAATCTCTCATACTACTCTCATAGACTTTAGACTAAATTTGAGAAAATCAAAAAAGTCTTTCAACTGGACATGAACTTTAACATCAAAGACTCGTGTCTTCACTTGGACTTGAGCCTTTTAACCTGAAAATACTTGATACTTTCCCTCAAGCCCAAAGATTTAAAAGTATGTTATTTAAAAATACCAAGTTTCAATTAATTTCCCTTAAAGCTGTTCATTCCCAGCAAGTTGACACTTAATTCCCCAGATCCACTTTGTTTGACCCAATCTGAGAGCATCCAGTCAAGTTACAGGAGAGAACCATGAAGAACTAATATGACTGAGCTGCAGTTGGACATAAAGATAATTTATTTTGCAGAGAAAAACTTTGTGGTGGTCAACAAAAAACAAATAGCAGTTTGTAAAATGTGCAGGGTTGAAAATCACAACACACAATGAGGTCCAACAACCTCATTTGACATTTGAAGTTGCACAAAGAGCAGTAAATTGAGGCTCAGTTGCTAAAATGACTACATTTAGTGGAGAATGCATTATGATTTATTTAGGACAAGTCAAAGTTTAGGACTTGGGACTTACATTGAGACTTGTCAGTTTTAAATCAGGACTTGACTCTGGACTTGCCTGTCTTGATTTGGGACTTGAGCACAAAGAGTAGACTTGTGACTTGCAAAATAATGACTTGGTCCCACCTCTTGTAAATACACAAATCATAAACTTGATGTCATTATATGTACTATATGTATCAGAACAAATGTATTCAAAAGCATTAAATAAGTATAATGAGTCGCATTGTTTTAGACTGCAGGAAGCCTCACATCCTTCCTGTAGAGTAAATTAAAATGTTTATTATTTTGAAAACCAGAACATAACAGCAATACCAACCTTAGCTAAGGAAAAGGCTGTCAGAGGCATGACACCATACTGGGCCAATGCTGCTATCGCCACCCCCTTAGGTTTCAATATGTGTTGCTGGAAAAGAAGTAAAAATATGTTTTTAATAATAATAATAATCATAATAATAATGATGATGATGACGATGTGCTCTAAACAGATGGATATCACCTGAAGTTACCTTGATCTTGGACACCTCCATGGTGCATCCCATGGAAACCATGGTGATGGTTAAGACAACTATCATAAGTACATTGATGGTTTTATCCATTACTGGCAGCATCGTAACTGTGTAAACAGAGGTGGTGTTGGCGGATGTCGTGTTGAACGGGAAGCTTTCATTCTGCCACAAATCTGAATCATAGAGCAGATCCACACTGGAGTCCATAGTGCCTTCCATGTTGGAGCAGCACATACTGTGGGGAGCTGGAATCTTAAAACATAAACATGGACACAAAGTAAGACAGAAAGAGATCGATGTTAACCACAGTGATTTTAATATGAAATATTTCTGCAAGCTTCACAATTTTCTCACCTCAGCTGCTTGTTGTAAATATACAATCAAACAATCAGAGCATGACAAGAGTTAAGCAGACAGAAAAGGAAACCAAATCCTTTAGAGGGCTATGCCTGTGCGTTTACACAGCCAACAGAACAGGTTTTGACAATATCTGCATTAGTGACATTAGGCTGAGCGTAGATAAGATTTCATTTTGCACTTGATGGGCAGAGGAGCTCTGCAGCCAGTTTACTGAAGCTTACGCAGGCAGCACGAAGGGACAACACTGATGAAACTCTCCAAGTTGTTTGACTGAAGATGTGCTAATAAGCAATGGTGGAATACAACTATGCACACTTATTCTAGTGCTGTACTTAAAGGGTACTTTAGGTATTTTTCAACCTAGGGCCATATTACAGAAACTTCCTATCTTATGTCTTAAGGTAGGAAGAGTCTAAGGCAAGATTTTTCCCAGTTTCGCATTACGTACAGAAGCAAATCCTTCTGTACCTTTTACCTTTAGGAATCCTATAATATCTTACTTTGTCCTATCTTATCTCAGGAAATCCTCCACCATCAATTATCAACTTTTATGTCTGTTACAGAGCAAGCAACAATACTTTTCTCATCATGATTAACAACTTTGTAACCGTTGGTTTTTCTCATTGAAACATACTGACACAAACACTGAAACACACAAAAATGTAGCAAAAACAACAACAGGCATTTAACTTCAACCTAACTCTTTTGTCAATTACCTAACTACAAACACTACCTTTCTCATCTTGCTGAGCAAAAACCCCCAACAACTTTGTTACGTGATTGCCATGGTAACCAAACAGTTAAGACAGGATCTGGAAGTTTTAAAGTTTCTATAATACAGGCCCGGGTGGAAAAATACTGAAGTTGCCCTTTAAGTACTTGTACTTTATTTTAGTGTTTCCATTTCATGCAACATTTTTCTACTCCACTGCTATACAAATATACTTCTACGGTCTATTTGGTGTAGGTGGATTTTCATCCACATGGCAGGTGCAGTGTTATTCTTCAGCTTACAGCCATTAAGTGGTCATTCATAAGAAATAAGGATTAAAGCAACACTCACACTGTCCTCCAAAGAAATTCTGAGATCCAGAAGTCAGATACATGCAGAGGCTTTAATTGTTTCAATAAATAAATCCACTTTTTCACTGTTTCGTTATCTGGGCTTTCTGCATAGTTTTCTTTGAAGCGTCCACTGAACAGGCAGAAAGGTTACTGTTGTTCTGATAAGCAGTTCATAGTACACTTTATATGGTCCTGACAACTTGCTGGCTAGAGTTTAATTAATGTGTTTAGGGAATTGTTTTGCCTCCACCTACGCACCGTTTACAAAAAAGCCATATTTACCAACAGAAAAGGGGTCAATTGTATGTTATACACATGCAATCACATTTCGAGCACTCGATGTTGTTCACTGTGACCTTGATATGTTTTCTCTCTATGGCCACTCCAGGGCTCCGTAGAAAAGAGATATACAGTATAAGTGCAAGTATCATCTGTATAAACAGGCTTACAGTGTGTTTTCTGCTACAGGTGCCTTGTTATGGAGATAGAGATAAAACACATTTCTAAAAAATGACAAATATACATCAATTTATATTTTCTTCTTGATTTTGGGGTATCACATTTGAAGCAAAAAGACTCCTACCCACTATCTTCTGCAGTTGCAAATTCTATTAACAACGGTTCAATGCAATGACGTTCATCGGGTTAATTTTACAAAACACAAGGAGACACCATTTAAATAAGTAGAGTAAGCTGACATTGGCAATAGAAAAAAAATCTGAGACATCTCTAGACCAATCAGGTCATACTGCACGATTACATCATTCAGTTAAATCATTCAGAGAAACATGCAGCTAAATAAAGCATGGTGCCATACGCAGAAAAAAACTATATAAACTCAATATATATCTTTTCTTTATATGGTCACTCCATATTGCTCAATTTAACCTTCTTAAATAAGTAAATCTTAAAACTGACATATTACAAAAAACTGAGGCTGACAAAAAAAGAAATCAAGAAATCTGGAAAGAACTCAGATTAGAAATGGTGTGGTAAATAAAAGTAACAATTTTAGCAGCAATCGTAAAACATTTATGGTAAAAAAAATATGGTTTGTCCTGCTGTGGGTGTCTAATTAAAGTGATCACGATAAGTAATTTCCAATCATATAAAAGCCGCAAACATTTCTCATTTCACTTACACCCAGTCCTCTTTTTATATATATTGTTTCAAAACAAAAAATCATAACATGTAAGGTATTCAGAAACTTTTGACTGATAGTGCATCTGTACATATCTGCAGCAAGTAACTTAAATCTGGCTAATCTGTTAAAGACTGAGGAAAAAACACAGAGCATTTACTTTTTTCAAACCTCACTCTCCTTTGTGCGTCGATGCCAAGCAAACCCCCATCTCCAGAGTTGACAACCACATCCTCCCTACTGGCATGTTCACATGTGCTGTGTGCAGACAAATTATCTTCACAGGATTTCTCATATCTGTTTTGCACCGATAACACACGTGCAATGTTCTTGTTTGTTCTGAAGGTGAGAATTGCACACCTATTCTTGGAGGTCAGTTTGCACAAAATAGAAGAAACACCTTTTAGGTGGATTCCCAAGAAACAGGCGCTTATCCCTGCTTGAAGTAGACTGGAAACTGTCTTTATCTGTCATTTCAACCATATACAGCTAGTACACTAGAGTTGTAAGGATTAGTTGATTGATTAGTTGTCAACAATTAGATGAATTGCCAACTATTTAGATAATCCATTATTCATTTTCAGTCATTTTTTATAGAAAAAATATCCAAATTATTTGATTTTAGCTTCTTAAATGTGAATATTTTCTTACTCCTCTATGAGAGTAAACTGAATAATTTTGAGTTGTGAGCAAAACAAAACACTTCAGGACATTGGTTTGGGCTTTGGAAAACACTGATTAACATTTTTCACCATTTTCTGACATTTTCTGGACCAAACAACTAATTGATTGATTGAGAAAATGATAGACATATTAGTCAAGACTGAAAATATTCATTAGATGCAGCCCTGTAGTACACAGTGCTATAATGACACAAGAGATTTGACAGAACAAACTAAGGCTACACAAGACTGCATAAATGTACATAATCCTACGCAGGACTTAATAAAGTGCAGGTGTGCAACCATGTAAGATTTTTGTTTGGTCCCAGTGGGTTCCCTGAGTCCGGGTGCCACGCTGGGTCTGTGTTGACAGACAGTGCAAGGTGCTTCAATTTGCAAAATTACTAAAATAGTGCAAAGATAAAAGATGTAAAAAAAAAAAAATGTGTAAAAAGCAGTTTTTGAATGTAAGCATAAACTGCTGTGTAAGTGTAAGCATGAAACTGCTGGACAAACAAAAATTGCATCACTGCGCAAAATTACACTAAAAGAGACAGTTTGATTGCAGCTATATTTCATATATTGTGTTACCTTTTGGACCAGAGCTTCTTCTACTCCTCTCTGTTCTTCTCTTTGAAACAAAATCTGCTCCTTGCTTGCTGTCACTCTTTACTTTCAGTCACAAATGACACTTGAAGGCTGCTCCTTGTACAGAGGTGCCATCTAGTGCACAGTTGACTTCTGCAGCTTGACAGACACATGAGAGGTCTGCAGGAGAACTCCTCAGAGCTGATTTAACTTCAGTGACAAAGAAGAAAAGAAAAAAAAACTTTGACAAATATGTCTGTTTCTATGTGTTTTGTTCTGACCCAGTTCTGGTTGTCACTGATATGATTTAAATAAATCTTCCAACATAGAGTTAAAGGGAAATGGGTTTTTGAAGTGGGGTTTTATGAGCTACTTATCTATATTCAGTGTATTAGTAGATGGTGGCCAGCAAAGCCCCAGTCTGGAAAAACAAGAGTATCAATGTAGGAAGCTAAGCAATGTAGTGTTGTGGACAGGGTCAGCAGCAAAACATAACCACAAAAGACACCATTTACATCATGTTTTTAGCTGAAATGTCAACTGTAGCCTCCCAGGTAGCATGTAAACATGGCGTTGAGGTATCGCAAGACTTCATATATCTTTTAATGGATGCACGTGTGAAAATATTGTGAGATATACAAAGTCTTGCGATAGGCTGAGGGTGTGCTGACCACCATCAACTGTAGTTAATACACTGTGGATAAGTACCTCATAAAACCTCACTTCAAATAACTTTCCCTTCAGGGATGCAATGTTGCTCTGTAGCCAGATCCAGGGACATTTCTTTTTTATCTTGTCACTAACTAACTTGTTTAAATGTGTGTTTGTGAAAATTCATCAGATACATTTGAAGTGAGATTTTTTTTTTTCAGCATTGACAGAAAAATCTCTGGTAAGTTTGTGTTTGGAAGAACAGACATCTGTGAGAAATTTCTGAGGAAGAAGATCCTTTGAACATCTTCCAAAGCTCTTTGAATCCTCTCTCTTTGACTTGTTCAGTTGTGACCACAATGAGTCAGAGAAGAAGAGAAGAGAGGAAGAATACCTAAATGATCATCTTTGTCCCATAAGAGTATAACTCGTGTTGTTTGTCATTATCTGCTCCAATTTAAGCTGCAACAGCTTTATTTTAAAGATTAGGACATTAGAAGTAAGGCCAAACAAAATGAGACTTTTCTTGTTAAAGGGACAGTTCACCCCGTAATCAAAAATGTATATCTTTCCCCGGGCCTGTAGTGGCATTTATTCATCTAAATTTCTTTGGTGTGAGCAGTCTTCTCTCAAATATAATGGGACAAAATGGCACTCTTTTCAGAAATCATGACCCTGTTAATCAAGATAATCTACAGACCTTGTTATAAGCAGTTTCATGTAGGAACTTATTTTCTTTCTAGCAGAAAGAAAGTAGTTCTGGTGGATTCTGCTGCAGAAAGAAACTGCCAACATTTTCCAAAACTCTGTAACTCACACCAAAAGAATCTAGACAGATAAATAGCACTACAGGCCAGGGAGAAAATGGATTTTTGATTTTGGGGTGAATTGTCCCTTCAAGACCTGCTAGTGGCCCCAAGAGGTGGCAATTATCATTACATTTCACATTTAAGAAACTGTTGGATGGAACAAACATGCAGCAATTTTGCTTTTACTGGTGGCAAACCAATAGAAAGCTGTAAATTCTAGTTTTTGTGTTGCTATTTAAAGAAAAATCCTCTGCTTTTATTTGAGAAATAGTGCCTTCCAAGTGGCCATTTGCTGCCAAAAAATGGCCTCAGAAACTGTCTAGAGGAGAGTATTAAAATTACAAATGGACACTACTGCTAAGAGAACTTGTGATGTTATCATCAGGCTGGTTGGCGACAGCGTTTTGGCTAGCCAGCAGATTAGCTTTTGCCAAGTACAAACTCGTACATGATCACAAATTACACACAGTTCACAGATTGTTACTCTAAAGCTCATGCCAAGATTCCTGAGAACAGATTTCTGATAGCTTTCATTTGCCGGGCAGTTCTGCTGCTGATGAAAAGACTGCAAACCCCTCTGCAGAGAAAACTCGTCATGCATGTAGCTATGTGCCAGCCCTAAAGCAGCTCCTACATAATGCATCCGACATACTGTAGTTATGGGACAAAGGTGAATCCATTAGATCAGAGATTCCCTGTCTGAATATGTATGTGAAAAGAGTAGGGAGCAGTTCGGCTAATTTGAAAGGAAAAATAGAATTCTAAATTAGTTTGAGGTTGATGTTTACTTACGTAGTCCTCTTCTTCCCAATTTGGAAATAATTGGGAAATAAGGCTTTGATGATCAGATGCCATTCGTCTCGCTCTTTTGCCCCCTGTAAGTTTCATTTCTCTCTTCAAATGTTCTGTGGCAGGTGTTCTTTGGCCGTCCAGGATTCTGTTATCCAGGTGGTGTCCACCTTAATGCTACCTTTGGTTTCCTGTAAGGCTGAATTTTCGTATAGTTATTGTCACAGCAATCAATAAACTCTCAGCCTCAATATGCCAAACTCTGTACATCATTAAGAGCGTGTGAAAAGAGTTGGCAAGCCAGCAGAAACATCTAAATAGATTGCTTAAAGATATGGATATGTAGTGGCAACATCCAGCTTCTGTCCTTCCAAGTGGACCAAATTTTCCAAAAAATTAAACTTAACTCAAACATCCAAAATGTCTTGCATGTTTAAAGGTCTGTGGCGTAAGAGATGCCTTCTGCCTTCTCTTGAATATAATGGCACTCGGCTTGTGGTACTCAAAGCACCAAAAAATACATTTAAAAAAACTCAATGTCTCTTTCCAGAAGTCATGACCCACTCACTTAAGATAATCCACTCACCAAAACAATCTGGATAAATAGCACTGCAGGCCAGAGGAAAAATATATATTGTTAGATTTTGGGGCATCCCTACCAATTCACATGAACACAATTTGAATTTGATGAGCGGTGTCAATGAAAAGGTTAAAAAAAAACATACAGTATGTCCCCCAAACTAGAAAGAAACCCAAGTACTGGCCTCCTGCCTGCATCCCATTTGCCACACGTCATCCCCTCTCTCTCTACCCCCTTTCCTGTCATATCTTCAGCTGTCTCTATCTGAAATAAAGCCAAAAAAATCTTGAAAAAAAGAAGAATTCCAAGCTAACATATCATATTATGATTTTGACTAGTTGCGATGCTAAATACTGATATAGAAAAAAAAACTATAAAACTTTTATTGTGACCAATACAAGGTACATCTGTGCAATAACCCCATTGTTTGATCAGCTTCTCAATATGCCACACTTGTCAGGTGGATGGATTATCTTGGCAAATGAGAAGTGCTCACTTTCACAGACTTGAACACATTTGTGAACAGAATTTGAGAGAAATAAACCTTCTGTTTGCATGGAAGAGGTCTTTGATGTTTTTCTTCAACTCATGAAAAATGGGAACAAAAGGAAAGTGTTGCATTTATATTTTTGTTGAGTATATATATTGTAGTTTTTACCTCATTACACTCTACGGTCATTCAAGGCTAAACCATGATTGTGACTGAGCTTAGTACATCACTTGTAAGTTATATTACTGTAATCTGTTTTCAAATCTTAATAACGCACGCTGACAGAATTTCATGAGCTGCATTTGAAACTTCACCATGCTCATCCAAGGCACTTTATATAGAGAGTGAGACCACTCTACCCTTATTCTGATAGTATATCTATATGGTGCATCCCCTCCCCTCTCTGTCATAAGTCATGCATGCACTGGTAACAATGGGCAGAACAAAAAAAAATCTCTTATGGTGACTGCATACTGGGGCTGTTCCAGTATAGTCCACTAAGCTGAAAGGGGACAAAAGGAGGGCATTTTAATGGTTTAACAGGATGTCCCTGTAAGGACATAGGGGGAGGGGAGGGAGTCTCTGCCTGGCCTGATCAGCCTCTCTAGCTATAATTACAGCCCAGTGCTTCACATACCTGGATTTTTACTACTTCCCCCCCTCTAGCCCCACCCACAGCTAATCAATGTCTGAGCCGCCGGCAGCCTGAATATTATGAGCTGAAATGGCGCTAAAACACTTCATAACTCAGCTCAGGCCCGGGGGAAATGGCATTAAGGGTGTGGCAAGAAGGCAGATGAGAAAAATCTCGGTTTGTGTGAGCTCATTATCATTTTTTTCCCCTGTAACATAACCCATCCCTAGAGGTGATTAAAATGTAATTGTAGTGCACAAATATAGCTTGATGCTTTCTTGCTGTCATGCATAAAGATGGAGAGGCTTCACTGCAGCAGATGCATTATTAAAGCCTGGCCTTATTGTGTTGTCATCCTTTACATAGGCTATACTGTTACGGATCATAGTCCTGAGTGACCCTGTTTGGCTCTGCTGCTGCAGGGCATGCAGTATAATTCTGTAAAATGTTATATTACAGAGGGTAAAACTAGCAGGAGGACTAGATGGTAAGACGGACAGCTGGATGATACAAACTGGCTTGAAGGTGGAGTAAAAGATGGCAGGATCAAGGTCAGCACAGGTCTAAAGCCCCGGGTCTGCAGGGAAGGCGATGGAGGGCAGGGTGTCGCCCGCAGCTGCTGTGGCCTCTTGACCTGCTGGGGGAATGGATGAGGCTGCTCCCAGCTTGTTTTTTACACATTTACTGACCGACTGGTAATCCACAGTGTAAGCTCCTTATCTACAGCACAATTTTGTCAAAAAGGAAGCACCAGAGTAGATTATTCACATTTTGTCGTGAGAACAGCCCCCACACTACACATATTTTCCCACCAGCATGTATATAAATGAATCTTAAAGGTATGTGTTGTGAAAAATAGAGTGTGAGATATGCATCTTACACTGGCTATATGTCAGATTTCAGGCTATATGTCCTACAAGAGGAAAATTTATAGCAACAATGTGGATAGCAAATAATAAAGAAGCATCAATAAAAATACAAAATAAAATCTAAAAATAAAAACAATGGGAAACATAAAAATATTAAGAATTTAAACAGGAGGAAATATTTAAAAAAGGAAAAATATAAACATAAATATATAAATATAAAGGAAATAGGAACAGGAATAGTACATTCAATAGGAACAGTATATACAATATTTACAAGTTTGCACCAGTGCACAGAGGGACCTCAACAATAAGTCTGTGATAATATTCTTTATTAATTGTTTGTAGGGCTGCACAATATGGTATTTAAAAATGTGTAGGGCAGGTCATCTCTGCAGCACCACAGTACTTCATTCTAATGCTGTTTTGTCACGCATTTTTCCTTTATTAAAAAACTGCAGCTTCTGCAATTTGGATATTGCACTTAAAAATATCCCAGAGTACTTGTTTTGTCTGCCAAACAGTCCAAATTACAAAGATATTCAGCTTATTATCAGAAAACTGGGGAAACCATAAAATATTCACATTTTAGTAGCTACAATTATTGCCTATAGGTTGAAAAAAATAATGATTTATCGGTTATCAAAATATTTGCAAATTTAGACGGAGTGAAAAAAGAAATATATAACCAAAGAAAGGAAGAAGCAAGAAAAAAGAAAGGAAAAGAAATAGGAGGAAGGACTCACCTGTTGTTGTTGTTGTTGTAACACCTTACACACAAAAATGTGCTTGTTTTGTCCAGCCAACAGTTGAAAACCAACAGATATTCAGTTTAAAACTACTTTTGCCATTTTGCTTGTTAAATTAATTAGGAGAATCAGAATCAGAAGTATTTTATTGATTATTATTACACATTCACATTCAAGAACAGAACAATATACAGCACAGAGCAACTAAGTGATTCATCCATGATAATTTTTAAAAAAAGATTAATTGTCTGTCTCAAGGCAGGCCTGTATGCTATATATAGTTAGACCTACATGGATTTAGACTGAGTAAAAACAAAACAAAACATGAAAATAAACAAAGAAGGAAAGAAACAAGGAAAGGGGAAGAAAAATCAGTAAATAGGGCTGCATTTCAAGAGATAAAGGGAATGAAACACCTGATTAATGCACATTTGTAGGCTGTTATGACAGAACCTGCACGTGTGTGTGAGTTTATGTGTCTTGAGTGTGTTCTCAAAATCCACGTGTCTCAGCCATGGCCCTGTTTAGCCCCTGTGACATACAAATACGACCCCAACTACAATTCCCATCGTGCTTCTGAAGCGAAAAGACGCTGTGACGTCGCGAGTGACATAAATGCCTCCTGGACATTGTAGTTTACCAATAAAGATTGCTTGGTATATTACTAATATTCAATCAACTTATTAGTGTTTTAATAGCTTCTCCCCTTTCAAATATGTCTCTTAAAATCTGACTACATTAAAATAGTTCAATAGTGTTCATTATTTTTAACGATAAACGAAAAAAAAAGTGCCCAAGCAACTACATTTCCCACAAGCGCACTAGATATTGCGCATGCGTGGTGCGGAGCGGTAGTTGTGTGTGTGTAGTGTAGTCACGTGGAGACGGTGGAGTCCACCTCGGTTCTGTCCAAACAGAACGTGAACATTTAGCAGTCTGTCTGTCGGAGCGCCGCTTGGTGCTAAACTGATTCATGTTGTTTTTTTAGCCACCCGTCCCTTTAAACTAGACTATTTTATCGAAGAATGAGCGATAACGATGATATCGAAGTCGACAGTGACGTGAGTATAACCACTTTCAGCTTTTTAACGATGTTATTTTGCTAGCTGGTGATTTAGCTGAACTAGCGGCTCGGCTAGCGTTAGCTACCAATAAGCTGGCTAGTTTTGCCTTTCTGTCTGATAAGTATTTCTTGTTCGGGATTCTTCTTGTTAATTAATAAGCAACTCTAGTCTTGCTTGCTTCAGAGCTTTGTTAATCTGCTAAATTAGCTCACTTTCTAGTGACCTCAGCGAAACAGTAAGATTTGCTGAACAATTATGGCTACAATTGTACTTTTTGTTCTGTTTCTTTGCAGGAAGACTCACCGAGATATCACTCTGTGGTGCGTAATGCTGGGGGGATTTGTCCAATGTCGAAATATGTTTCACTGTTGTTGCAAAGTTTATTTATTCATCACATCCTGCTTATTTTATTGGTATTTAATCAATTGGTAAGGTTATACTCTGGAGGTTGATATTACTTCAAATGCAATGTGAAAGTACAGCTTTCTGTAATGGGGAACAACTACATTATTTTAAAATGATATTTTGCAAGGTAATTTTGAGTTGTTTTCCGTAGTATTTGAATTATATTGCATTTCTAATAGTGCAGCGATTGTTCCTCGGCATCAGCGTTAGTAGTGCACTGCAGGGTATCCCCCATCCTGTGTACGCGGCCATAGGGAGACGGTGACACGACATCTATATTTAGACCAAAGCTTTATCCCGCTACAATGGCTTTTTTGTTGCATGTTTATTATTTTTTCCGGTTTATACAAAGCTTTCTGTGCTCGGTGGCAGCCAGTCAGTCGCTCCGAGTCATTTTCCCCGGCGGTTCACTTCACACCGCGGGGATTCCGCTCGTGATCGGGGTTTGCAAATTACACATCTAGGTCATCCCAGTATAGAGGGACGGTTTACATTTGCACCGCATTTACAGTGATGGTGCACAGGAGAAGGTATATAGAGGCTGTTGCATGTGTGAAACGAGCGGTAGCCGCGCCTGCTGCGTCTCGGACAAGCCTTCGTGTCAGGAAGGGGTGCTGCGGGATGTTTTCCTGTGTTGCAGCCAGTGATTAGAGCCATCTTCTCTCTACAGGCCACTAAAGGGCTGGCAGCCTAAATGAATGACGTATAGCTGCATCGCATACCGGCGAGAAAAACACCCTGCACGACTTGGTTGATGCACAGGCTGCTGCACAACACGACGTCTCAGCTCCAGTCAGAAAACCAGAATCGAAAATGCATGAAGGCATTAAGGAAACACTACTGTTAAATTTTAGAATATGCATTAGTGTTAATAAGCTGCTGCCCTCCAACAGACCTCAGGTATTTCTCTCTTTAATGCAGTCGTGAGCTCGATTGCAGAGCCACATGAGAAACTCAAACCTGATTTCAGTTCACTTAGTGCTATCTAATTTGATTAGAGAAGCTATGAACATAAATATGTATGTCCTCTTAGCTGTTTGTGTCCCTCAGAGTCAGTCAGTTGCTAACATCTCTGCATATCTTATCCAGAGTGAATGTGAATTAGATCTTAAAATCTGCATATATACAAATAGGGAACACTTGAGGAAATGTCTAATGACATCAGCTTAAACTTTGATGTACTTTGTCTTTTTAACATGGCATCAGTTATGTAACTTGCTACTGAAATTGCAGCACCTGCAATTTCAAAAATGCACTTTTTCAAGTTACAGTTTGGATAACTCTTTAAAGGTATACTCAGTAGAATTTGTCTGAGCTTATTGTAAGTGCACCAAGAAGATAATTGATTGTGGTGTTTAATTTCCCAGGATATCACATACTGAAGTTTTGTGTTAGTAAAACTTCCCAAGCACAGTGAAATAATGAGAAAATAAGGTAACATAGGCAGAGGACAGGGTCTCTGCAGATACAGTGGGTCATAAGTGACTGGGATGTTTCTGAGTGTAGCAGACATTTTTTTAATGTTTCATATTGTGCCTTTAAAATCTGCACATGTACAAATAGGGAAGATCTGAGGAAATATCTAATTGCATCACCTTAAAATTTCACTTGCTACAGGTTGTTAAGGCGCTGTCTATTTTGTAACTTTTAAGTGAAATTTCGGCTCTTGCAATTTCACAATTTTCTGATATTTTATGGACCAAACAACACATTATTTGAGAAATTTATTGACACATTAATCAGTAATGAAAATAGTCGGCAACAGGGTTCAAAGTCAGTGTTTTTTAAAATGCCCAGTTGGGCAAGTGGGTCTCAAATCTACTTGCCCAAAGTCAATTTTTACTTTCTCCTGTACAAATTGTTCATTTATTAGCAGTTATCAAATGACAGCAAAGATTTAAGCTATTTTTTATGTTTAATTTAGGGCTGCAATGTTTATAAAATGTCAAAATAATGAAAAATGTCCATCCCCCACAGTCCAAGCTAATGTCTTTAAATCTCTTATTTTGTCAGTCCAAGACCCAAAGATATTCAGTTTAATATGATAATAAACAGAAAATGGCATTTTCTGCCATTTTTGCATGAGAAATTACCTAAACAATTAATCATTATCAAAATAGTTAAGTAGTTAAATTCTTTTTTACTACTTGTCCAGTCTGGCAAGTGAGTTGCTAGATTTACTAGCCCATCATGACATTTTACTTGCCCTGGGCAACCATGCTATCCTCGTTGAGCCGTGGTTAGTTGCAGCCCTAGACCAGTGTGGTAGGTTTCAAATAGGTTTCAAAACTGAGATAGTGGGCCTGTTGTCTGCAGATATGTCTCAGTTGGTGAGATAAGAGATTGAATGTCTAGTCCCAAAGTGAGCACCAAAGACTTTGTGTGTAGTTTGCATTACATCATATGTTAGACTTGAATGTAGAGCAAAGAGAAATAGTTGATGGACAGAAAAATAATCTGCAACAATTTAGATAAGGAATTAAGTTATTTTTAAACAAAAGTGGAAAAAAATCACAGGTTAAGATTCTTAAATGTCAGGTTTGGCTGCTTTTCTCTGTTTATTGTCATTCTGAATTAAATATCTTTGGATTTTGGACTGTTGCTTGAAAAAAAAACAAGAACTTGTGAGGGACATTTTTTGCTGACATTTTATAGACGTTTTTCTGGAGCTTCTGGTTTATTAGTGTTTCCACTGTTATTAGTACAAGAAGGTTTTCCACGTACTCCACCAGCCTGACAGAAGTGTAGGCTTTCATGCAGAGAATGTGAGACGGCCGTCAGTAGCCGGTGAGCGGCAGCTACCAGCTCTTCCACTCGGCACCTGGAGCAGTTATGTAATGTGTCATGGTCAGGTATGAATAGAATGGAGGGAGCAGCTCAGCTGGCAGCCAGCAAAAGGTATCGGTTTTATGATGAACTGATAATGGTTACACATAGGTAATTGAACACCTGTTTTTCGTGGTCCTTGATGTGCTTAACAACTCAGATAGCATATACCATGACGCTAATAAGGCACCAGTACATGTCTGAGAGTTACAGTTAGCTGCACATATAAAGGTAGTTTGATATCAGTGAACCTTCACAGGATACTAAAGGTCATAGCAATTTATATGGTGTCTAGCTCAGTTTGTTCTTCACCCCCAAATAAAATGCTAATAAAATTATTATGCAATAAAATTCCGCTACAGCAGTCTGGAATATGTGTAAAATAATTAATTTCTGGCAGGGCCTCCCCTGATTAAAGATTTTCCCCACTCAGCTAGTAGGGCTGGGACAATACACTTATCTCCCAATTTGATACTATCACAATACTTGGGTGCTGATTCAGTAGGTATTGCAATTTGATATTTAAGCTTATTGCAATTATGTTTGCTGTTTTTAAACACTAGACGATGGGATAAAGTTGAATCATACACCTCACACTGTATATCATGGCTCACTTGTCAGTCAGTCTCCCACAAAATTCCCATTTTGTATTAACATCAAGCTAACAGACCAAGCACTAGTTAATTGTACAATAAAAAAAAATCTATTAAGGTATTGCAATAAGAAAATCCCAATACTTAAATGAATTTTTTTCCCCCACCCCTATTGACTATTTAGCTCAAGTCATTAGTTGGCTACTTGTTACATGTTTATAATATTAATTTATATTTTTTGGTGCATTAGAAAACTGTTTGAGTTCCTGGGCTGAGAGGGATTGTTAGAGGTAACCTTCATCACAGAGAAATACAAAACTGTAATAAAATGAGCCTTTAAAATGTAAATTTCACAAGGGGCACAAAGTGAGCCGTAAAACGCTAACAGTAAAAACAGTAATGATTCTGAATGTGTTGGAACAACCAGCAAGGAGACTGAACATTTTGTTAATTTATTTCAGCGCATAGTAATGTTGTAAAATCACAAGTCCCGTGTTACAATAATCTCCTGACAGCTTTAGAGGGTAAGATTGGCCAATACACTATATTCAGGGAAACCCATCAGTGATTTTGCTGTACCGCTAATGCCTCCGAATCTATCACTTTAATTTCACAGGGTGTTTTACACTGTTGCACAGTGTTGTACATCAATGAGAATGATTTCTTTAAGGCATTTAACTGCTGGAGTAGCTGAAAACAGATATTCTTGTCTGGGTGTTTAAGCTGCCCAATCATGTTTAAATAGATTTTTCCACAAAATTAAATTAATCACATGTATTTAAATTGTTGTATAATATTACATAATTGGTGAATGAGAATTTTATCCATATCACCTAATTTATTTTAGCAGTCCAGAGCTTGATGGCTTTGGTCATCGTGGACAACAACAACAGCCATGGCTTTATATATACTTTATATACTACTATACTAGCACTGCAGCAAAATCTGTGAAGGCATTGCAGTATTTCACTGAATCCAAAAAAAACAAAAATTCAAATGTTATGTGGCTTTATCTTTGTATGATGGGGTTGTATGAGGTATTTTAAGCAACCAGACTCCTCCTCCTGGCAAAAACATTAATTTACCTCATAACAGAAGTTGTTGGTCTACCGCTGCCTTGATCAGTTAGTTGTTTGTTTTTTTGTTTTTTTGCATTATTGTGTGACTTTGATGTTTTTAAATGGTTAGCTTGGATTCACTGAAGGCACACAGTAACAGAGTTAAAATACTGTTTTTGCCAATGGAATCTGGTGGCTTTGGAGAGAGCGATATTAACGTCCGTGTAACATCCGTCTCCTGTTGGACAGGGCTGCCTGGTGGCAACGTAATGTGGTGATAATATTATAAGTAGTTGTAGTAGTAGACTCAAGCTAATATTGACTATTTTTTAGGTGACTAAAATGTGTTTTTTGTTGCGGACCCTGTCCACAGCAGTACATTTCTTCGCTTTCTATACTGGTATCCTGCTGCCTCTCCTAACTGTGGATGCACCGACCACCATCTACCGTAGTTAATACACTATCGTTAAGTACCTCATACAACCCTGCTTAAAAAAATCTGAAATATCCCTTTGATTTAGGAGTGATATTTAGAAACAGCCAGTTAAGTGTTAATTTGAATCACCCAGGGCACTTTATGTCCATAATTGTCAGGTGATTGTATATGGAGCAGCTCCAGAGAGTGCTGCTTGAATACATTTTTGGATCTTAATTAACTCTCAGAGATTAATGATGTTAAGTACCCTGCCTGGTGAAAGAAGTGTTTGTTTTTTTTAGAGTCAAAACAGGTCTTAGTTTTCAGCTGATACTGGATATGTAGTATATAAATGCTCATATAGTTCTAATAAGGTGTTCGTATAAAATTAAAGCGTGGTTCTGAATAAAAGAACGCAAAAACTGGTATTAAAGCTGCACCAAATATTTCAAAGCCTTCATTCATAATGTTCACATCCAAGTTCTAAATGAACAATCAAAGGCTGCACAGCTTTTTTTTGTTGTTAAATCTGGACTGTTGCAGATAAAGATGAGGATATAGACTAATATTATTAGTATTATATACTATTTGTAAAATTAGATTCCAGTAATGGCTGCATATGATTGTTTCTGACCCATGATCTGAACATTTCTGCAAATAAATAATTATTATTTTCTTGATTAATCGATTAGTTGTTTGGTCTATGAAGTGTCAGTAAATGATGAAAAATGATGATCTGTGTTTCCCAAGGCCTGAAATGTTGTCCTCAGATGTCTTTTCTCCACTAGCCAAAGAAAATCAGTGTAGAAATGAGAATATTCACAGTAGAGAAGCTGAAAATAGATGTTTTTGATATTTTTCTTAAAATTAATCAAAGCAGTTAATCCATTGCCCATATAGTTGCCAATTAATTTAATACTTAACAAGTAATCGATTAAGCGTCTCAGCTGTAATTATTATCACGCTATTTGTAGAATTATATTCCAGCGGTGGGTGAATAGAATAGGAATAGGATCACTAGGGTGATCACAGTATTTCGTATAACTCCAAAAGTCAACATTGTTGAAAATATTGATTTAAACATGTTTCTATCTAATGAAATATTCTGCACCAGTTCATCTTTGTTTAGCTTTTCAAAAGCAACATTTTCACCACAGACAAAACTGATGAGTTTTATTAGAGCGGGTTCATACCTTAAGGTCCAGTTCCTGAATTGAGGCCAATGTGAGGATATTACATTGTTTAGACATGAAACAGTAAAATAAAGCAGATGCCTGCAAATACAAACCACAACGCAGAACAGAAACTTAACTTCAGACCACAGAGATTCAGTCAGAAGCTATGAAAGTACTGAGAGAGACACTTTTAGAAATGAGTAACTGTTACGCTCTGTTCACTGATGACGCACACACAGGAGGAGAGAAACGCGACAGACTCCTCTCACACTGAGCTGAAATGAAACCGTTGCACATGAATGTGGTAAATTAGAAGATATTTTTTGTTTTCAAGGGAGGCACAGTGGTCGTGGAAACACTGAAGGTCTTGTGAGTCCCAGTTCGTCTCCTGTTGGACAATGTTTTTGTAGCAAGCATGCTCCTAGTTCACCAGTCACCAAAAGAGAAGATTTTTTTAACCAATAAAATGAAATGGTGGTATGCTTCCTTTGATTGGTTTGCAGTATGTTCATCAGAAATGAACCAGTCCGTAATTCACTTGATAGCCGTCTGAGACCACCTATTAAGGCGGATCAGAGTGTGATTGTTTGGTCCACGCCAGAGTTCGAGTCCGAGGTTCCTACCAACCGAACCGCGCCAAGGGTGTAAACTCTCAGGGGCTCTGCTCAGCGGAACTAAACCAGGCTGTAATGAACCTGCTGTCAGTCTTAAAAGAAAGTTGATTCATTCATCAAGACTAAAATGATTTAATAGGGATTTTAAATTTTGTTAGGGTGATAATGTCATAGAATATGACAATAGACTTTCAAAGCTTTACTCAAAAATCTCAGTAGAAGCTTAAATGCTGAGAAATGACATATGGGACAGCCATAATATGTATAAACTAAACAATAGGCTCAAAGTCTGAAGTGTTTTCTGTATTATAATTCATTGTCTACAGTCCTAGTTTGACACAGGAAGTCAGCAACGTGCACCTCCCCTCTGTTCACTGAAAACCACTGCTGGACTTGTAATTGCACATGCCATCCATACCAGTCACGTTTGTTTATGCTGGGGTTAATGAAGGGAGTGGAGTCTCACTTCTCGGTGGCTGTGTGCGTGATATGAGGAGGCACATGGTCCTGTTGGATTTGTCTCTTCTGCATGGTTTGTTGGTCTTGTGCAACAGGCCACAATAACAGCTGTTACCATGCCAGCCAGACTAATCACAAGGCAGGTTATTGTGATTAATATGCAGTGAATTTTGATAGTGTTTATTGTTAGGGGTTCAGTTTCATTTTAGGCTGATGGTTTACCTTGTTGGACTTGTTTTCTAGCATTAAATTGCTGCTAACTATTAGCTTGCATTTGTAACAGATGTTAGTAACTGAGTCACACTTTACATTTTGCTCCTTCCCACCAAACACGCCACTCTGAAGGCTTGTCTTAACCTGTGTGTTATCTCACTGGTGGCTACTTTGGTTTTTGTTGTGATCCGTGGACAACATGAGTCAGATGACACCAGGTCACGTGACTTTGCTCTACCTCGTCTTCCCATCTGCCTGAGGCCATGTCCCAACCACATCATCACCGTGCGGTTTCATTGCTAATATTTAAATCAGGCCTTGCTTTGTTGGAGGCGTATGAAGCGAGATGATCAGTCGAGCTGTGCGGGCTTTGATTGGGTGTTGCAGTTAATGTCTCAGCCTGCTGACAGTGTGGATTAGGTCAGAATCAGATGTGATTGGAGGCTCTGATGCTGGTTTGGCCTAAAAACAGGTTGAACTGCAGGCAACAAACTGATCTGCTGTCTGGATCTGGTCATGTGATCACGGCAGCCATTTTATGCCTTTAGAGTCTAATCTGAATGCTAATGTGTGGTTGAAATTTAGAGCGTGTAAGTGTGTTAATTTGGGATGTATAAAATGAGCATTGGGTCAGTTATTTAACTGGATAAAAATGCGATGAATGTGTTTTATTGTGGTACAACAGCCTGAAATTCACCATGAATTTGCCTGAGTCCAGTGAGGTAATATGATTAAACCTGTGTAATGCTGGAAGAACATGGCATCCTGGAGAAAGCTCATGTTCCCAAATGGTCCGGGACATGATCAAATTAAATTCTGCCAATAACCCCTGAATCTTAAGTTGGTACCTCCATAAATCTACATTTCTCGTGTCTTTTGTTTCATTCAGTCGATGTAATCCTCATCCAGGACCCTTCTGTCCTCGTCCGCCCACCTCTCACCCCATCTGAATGACTTGAGTTTCTTGACTTTGACCCGGTCATGAATTTGAACGGCCACTCCTGTGTGCTCCTCCTGAGAAGGAGGGACAGAAATGCGGCGGAGGGGGGTCAGGATAGGTCACATCAGAGGAGGGGGATGGAAGCTCAGGAGAGGGCCGAAAGGCCAAAGAATGCTGCAAGTCAAGAAAAAGACAATTAAAATAAGCTTTTTTTTTTCTTTTCTTTTTTTAAACACTGTTTGGTTTTTTTAATCATTAGTCGACTGGTGGTTATCAGGTGGTTGTAGTGCTGACAGACGATTAGTCAACAGAAAATTAATCAAAGACATTCTGGACTATTAATTATTATTGAATGTATTTGGTAAATTAGGGTTGTTATCTTTGAATTACTTGACACTGCAGCATGAAGCATCTTGGAATTTTTTTTTCTCATGAACTGTTGCATTTAATATGAATGAGAAAAAGGTGGCACATTTATTCCACTTGTTTAAAGCTTTAAATATATATTGAACCAGTTGGGGGGTGCAAAATTGTAGAATTTTTCTCATTTCAGTTGTTAGATTGTGGAGTTTTGTCAGATACACACTCCAATAGCTTGATGATTATTTGCCACCTAGTTTCTAAACCTTTATCATTTGTTGCTGCCTGTTCTTCTCACTGTCGAGGGAATCCTACTTTTTGACTTAGACCAAAGGTCTCACTCAGTCCGCTACTATACTTAAAAAAAGGTAAACGGCAGTTTCTATACATCTTTATATACACAAGTTAGCTGTGCATTTGACACAAACTCAGCAACTCTTCTGTAACTTCGAAATTGGTCATTAATACTCCTGATGAAGAGGGCTAGTGGAGCGTTGTCGGTTTGTCTGTGCTTTCCTCAAATGCCTCAAAGTATGCAGAGAAAACTCTAGCTTTGTCGCGTACCTGATCATAAGTGTCACTTGATGTTGGTCAGACAGAAGGTTGAAGATGTCACTTTGGGCTTAAGAAATTTGTGATGGGAATTTTGCAGTGTTTTATTATAGATTAAGCAAATCCTAATGAAAATAACAGTTAGTTTGGGACCCAATGTCATCTTGTTTATTTTGGCCTATAATTAAATATCAGATTGCGGATCATTGATGGAGAGATATATTTTTAGTTTAAGTTATATTTACATTCAGGGTCTGCACAAAGTTTGGTAAACGCTTCATTTTAACAGTCGTGTTTTCAAGGTTAGGAATATGCTTGAATTTTGAATGTACTAGAAGATAGCTGAATATAAAAAAGTGCTTGATTTTCAACATCATCTGGTGTTTCATTCACACAATCACGTTGTATAAACTAACTAAATCTTTTAATATTTAAAATGAAACGATCCTGTTGTCATACTTGTTATTCCCAGCTGGATAAGTCTTGATGCCTTACCTTGAAAATTAGCAAGTACTCAATAATCAAAACATACATTCAAAGTTAGGAATTTGCAATTGCTTTTATAGTAACAATTTAGATGTGATGATAATGGCTTCAACGTCTGTAAATCTTGTTTTTTAGGTACCTTGAAAGTGCTTGAATATTACTCTTAAAAAGCTGCACGAACTATGACTGCTGTTCTTGTTGTAAAGGCAGAGTGCGACTTGGCAGCAGAGCGGTTTGTGTAGGTTGACGGGGGACGGTTGGACACCCGCTGTCCTCTACCCACGCTGCTCTGCTGCCAGGCTGAAGGCCTTGTGACTCTTCTCATTGCAGGCAGACAAACGGGCACACCACAATGCGCTGGAGCGCAAGCGTAGGGACCACATCAAAGACAGCTTTCACAGCCTCCGGGACTCCGTACCCGCCCTGCAGGGAGAAAAGGTTGGTAAAGCTCAGCCTGCAGGTCCACCAGGCACACAAAAGACTCATGTAAGAAATGTTGTATTTTGTCATATGTTTGCTACAAAGTTAAGTATAATATTTCTAGTTTATTATGTTTTATGTGAGTTTTACTGCAAAGGGATGAGGGAATCTCTAGCATGATGCAATTTAAATGACTTCTAGTGAGCTGCAGATGTCTTTTCTAGCTTAATGTGTGTGTCAGTGAAACAGTTGAAGGCACTGGGAGGAGGGCAGATGGTGGAAGAGTGCAGATTGGCAGCAGCAAGACAGTGATGCAGTCTAAATACTTGGACCAGCGTCAGGAAGTTATTATGAGGAAATTTTTGTTGCTCTCTTCCTGTTTTGACATCCATGACATTGAAAGCAATTGGAGCTGCTTCAGTAACTGGGCACACTGTTATATTTTTCCCTAAAAGACCAGTTCATGACTCTGACGCAGCGTGAAGGGCGGGGGTTTATGAGATGATGTGTGAGAGGGATGTTTGGTGATCATTTGTAAGATATGTGGGGTTACAGCCGCCTCGGTACTCAACCCCCACCTCTCTCCCAGGACCAGACTGCTATTAGAGCTCTGTTTTAAGGCCAGCATGCAGTGAGAGGAAGCAGAGCAAAGGGAATATTAGGGCTGGGTACCAAATCACTCCTTTTAGCACAGGGTTTTCCCTGCCTATCTAACCCAAAGGCAGGCGGCCCTCGTGTTTTTGGCTGCCACTTTTGTTGCAAATTGCAAACAAAAACGTATTGCGCTTTATATCAGCAACTGCTCCAAGCCTGCGCACGTTTGGGAAGCGCTCGAATGTGGAGGCCACAGGGGAATTTCTACCAGATCAAGGAAGTTGTGAGGCAAATGAAGCTGTGTTTGTTATGAAAACCAAGTTAGCTTAAGTTGCATAAGTCAATAGGACAGGATGACAAACCTCCGTTGCCACTTTTGGAATGGTGGACACTGCCTTGAATGGTGTGGACACTTTCCCCGATTAACAGGTAAAAAGCTGTTCAAACTGCTGTTTGCGTACTGTGTACTGACAGTTTAGAGCCTAGCAGCGGCATTTTCGATGGTTTTAGGATTGTGAAGATTTATGACAGCATGTAATTGGAAAACAAAATGGGCCCCAAAATGTATCCCTGGGGGATGCCACATGGCAGAGCAGCAGTGTCCGTTACAAATTCACTGACAGAGACTGGAGGTGGAAAACCTGGTTTTGGTATTGACATAGAAACATATTGTATCTTCACTAGTATCAAATCATGTGATACCCAGCCCTAATGAGTACAGATCTCACTGATGCTGCTGCTGATAGTAACTAGAGATGAAGCGAATGCTTGTCAAATAAATAACTGTAGTCCTTGAACATTTTGAAGCACCCAGTCAGTTAATGGGCTGCAGCAGTACTTTTGTTAGCTGTAACTGAGGCGAACACTCTGACAGTAACGTGTCAGGGTTGTGACCTGGCCTGTGGATGTCAGACTGAAGTGTGAGAGGATTTTGAGAGGTTAAGAGGAGGCAAGCTGTGCAGAAACACACAGCGCTGTCCTAGATTTCCGTGCAGTTGTTTGCAGTGTGTCGGCCTCTGGGCCAGTCTCTCTAGCGTCATGACAGGAGCAGAAATGTTTTTTATGTGTATAAAAATGTGAATGAAAAGAACTCTGTATACTTGCGTCATTGCTTCAATTTCTGCATGTGTCACTAACAGCAGTCTACCAAACAGGCGTCTCGAGCTCAAATCCTAGACAAAGCCACAGAGTACATCCAATACATGAGGCGAAAAAACCACACACACCAGCAGGACATTGACGACCTGAAGAGGCAGAACGCACTGCTGGAGCAACAAGGTATGTCACACTGTCCTACTATCATGTTATTCTGCAGACTGGGGACACTTTACATGAGACTTAGCCTCATTATACCACAAGAAAGTAATATATTGTGGTATAATGAGACTTGAGGACATCTGTCAGTTTGGGGTGGTGGTGATGATTCATAATATTTGTCTGCTGACAGTAGCTGGGACCCGTATGAGCTCCTCAGAAAGGTTTTTTGAGCTGAATCAGATTTGACCTGTTGCAGCCAGTGAGAGTGGAGTGCAAGAGGGGAGGGTGAGGAAATACAAATGCTTCACCACCATGTTTGTTTTTGTTGGATGTTGTAGTGAGATAAAAGACCCTGTGGATGAATGGTCTGAGAACATGGCGTTCTAATCTCAAAATCAAACTGTTTGTGCCACTACAACAGTGGACAAATGGAAAGCCAAAGTTTAGCCCCTCTTAGAGCTCAGATCAGCTTCTATAACACAGTTTCTCTGAAGTGTTTTCTTTGGTGGGGCTTGCTGATGATAGGAAATATGTTCCTAAACCAAAATGCTATTTATATGGACAATAAAATTTTAACTGTGTTCTTTTAACAGATGATAATGATGCTCAATTAGTTTTTTTTCACTAGTTTATCTTGTGAATTTTAAAGCTTTTGTTTGTCTTGAAGAGGCAGTTGCTAACAAGTTGCTAAATGAGACTACCATGGTTGTTGTGCACAATAAACATAATGCTGAACACTTGTGGGGGTGACTTGAAGTCATGCGACCATGGTGTAGTTCATTAGCTTTTCATTTCTGGTGATTGCATTTACACTGAAAAAAATCATAAAATCAGTGCGTGTTTGTGAAGATAATCTTACTGAACAAAATGTGTCATTAAAGTATCATAAACTTTTGGCATGAAGCTTATTTACTTGAATAATCTATTTGGCTTTTTCTCGAGGGAACTAGAGTGATGCTAACATTTAAATTGGCAAAAATGTGTCATCCCTGCAGCAATGTACTGATAACATGTTCAGGACTGTAGCCTGCCCACCCTACCTGCAGATTACTTTATACATTTGAAAAAAATAATTTATTAGATATTTATTTTAACTTTCAACTTGTTAAAACTGTTAAATAATATTTTAACTATTAATTTAAGCTCAAATAACATGTTCGCTTAAATGGCGTTCAAATATTAGTGGGAAAATTGTTATTTAATGGGATAATAGTTGAAAGTAAATAAATTAAATTCAGAGTATAATCTGCACTTCAGGGCATTAAAACTCCCAAATTCATTGTCCAAAAAACAAACAAACACAACATGACCCTCAAAGGTAGCCATTAGCCTTACAGGGTTGTTGTTGTATTTTACAGCATCAGATGTATGTTGAGCTTAAAATATTGACAGAAAACAAAAAATATGTGTCACGTTAGTAGAAAAATTCAAAAAAAGAAACCTCTGAGAAAACGCATCGAGGAAATGATGCCAGTGAGACAGAGGTTAGCTAGAAAGTGGTGTAGGACTTAAATGATTAAAGATGCATTGATTGATTGGCCGGTGACTGGATTTGGCTGGTTTGCAGCTTAATGACCGATGAATGGCTGATCAGTGTCGTATTTATCTGATTCTGTACCGGTGAAATTTACATGCTTGTGCTGCACGATGGTTAATATAGAGAAGAGGTAACCGGGTGCACTTTTAGAGAAAATGCAAAAGTTATTTAATACTCAATCCTTTATTATGAACATTTAAGTAAATTTTCCATTGAGGAAAAGTTACAAAATGTTTGTGTTTGCTGTCAGTCATAGTTCTTGGAAAGAAAATCTGAATTTTCAGGTCAGACTTTGAAACAATTGGACTAAAGGAAATTGCGTTCAGTGCATCTCTACTGTCTCTGTGTGTCCAGTTACACCAGGAAGGGTCAGAGCAAAGTTGAACTGCTCGTTTTAAGAGATACTGTTGAAGTTTTTGTTTATATCACAGTGGATGTGAAGAGGAAATCTTAAATTAGGTTGCTTCCCACTCACCAGAGCAGGGTTATATAAAAATGGATGGTGCAGCACAGCTAATATCGCGGCTTCCTCCATTTTGGATCCTCTGGTTATCTGCATTTCCTCAAAGATAATCTCATTCTGTTCAGTCCTGTAATGTCTCCCCGGTCT
The DNA here is from genome assembly GCA_027495735.1 of Lutjanus campechanus. Lineage (NCBI taxonomy): Eukaryota > Metazoa > Chordata > Actinopteri > Lutjaniformes > Lutjanidae > Lutjanus > Lutjanus campechanus. The sequence goes on along the minus strand of JAJHUR010007463.1, from coordinate 20,932 downwards.
GAATTTATCTCTACTGACTACATCATTTTTGAAATGAATGTTGTTTATCTTCCTCACCCTCTTCCTCTGCTCATGTTTCTCCCTGTGTCCCTGCAGTCCGCGCTCTGGAGAAGGTGAAGGGCTCTACCCAGCTCCAGGCCAGTTACTCGTCTTCTGACAGCAGCCTGTACACCAATCCCAAAGGCAGCGCCGTGTCGGCGTTCGATGGAGGCTCGGACTCGAGCTCCGAGTCGGAGGCGGAGGAGCCGCCTAACAGGAAGAAGCTGCGCGTGGAGGCCAGCTAAAGAGCTGAGCGGTTAAAACCTGGCCAAGGTCGAGGCGGCGGGGCACAAGTGAGGGTGAGAGGGAACGTGGCCTTTAAAGCTCTCAAGGCTCATCAGCCCCTCCCCCTCTTTCATGCCAACAACCACCACCACCCCCCAGCCTTCCTCACCGTCCTCCTCGTTCTCTCTCCTCCATCTCTGGGTGGGCTCGCACTGGAGACTCATGACCCTTCAAACCTCCACACGCCGCCGCCACCACAATCGTCTCTCCTCTCACCCGATCTCCAAGAAGAGGAGGGAGGAAGTCAGCAGGGTGGAAGATGACTGCTTCAATCCATCGAGAGAGCTTCAGGTTTCCCCCCCCTCTCATACCTCTCTTTCTCTCTTTTCTTTGGTTCTCCGTCATTGGTATTTCTCCCCTAGCAACGTCAACAATCCAAAACCCAAAAAGAGGCAGCTTGGCTACTTAAGGACTTGATGCTTTTTTTGTACCCTCAGTAAAGCCCCTCCTCCTCCTCCTCGGGTTGTTTTTTTGGGGGGGTGGGCGTGCCAGGCGTACTCCTCCAAGCACTGCTATATTATATATTTTTTGTTCTTTTGTTTATTTTGTTATTCTTGATAAAAACCTGTTTAGAATTTACACACACACCTAGATGAATCGTCCTGGAAAAGTTTACCTTTTTAAAATAAAAGAATAAAACATTTGTAGCTTACTTTTTTCCACTAAAGAATGTGACGACGTTTGAAGCAAATGTTAAAGTGATACCCACCTCAGGCCCACTGGATCGCAGATGTTTTCTGCCTGACACGTTTGTTAACACAAGATTTAAAAAAAAAAGAAGAAAACATGACTCCTTTGTTGAAATTGATGTTTTGAAGGAGAATATTCCTAAACTTGTTATCGTATTTTGTCCTTTAGCTTGAAGTAGTGAATGACTTTAGGTGGCTGAATACGTTAGGCATCTCGTTTTATATATTATAAAAAGCATTGATTGATTGGATGTTTTCAAGTTCAAAAAGTATGTTATGCATTTTGTAGTACTCTCACAGGTTAATGGGAAAATGCCAATTTGTCACATGTAGTTTTCCTTAAGGGTTTGAAATAGGTATTGAATGTCAAAGGTAGCTCCCGTCTTTTGCAGTACAAGGAGGCGAAATACAGTCCTTGTCGATGTGTTGTGCTTTACACGGTAAAAATCAATGTTGCTGAATCCCCCAAGGAAAAAAAGGAAGCATTTTGCGTGTCTAGGAAACGTGTGTGTATGTATATTGTTTCCATTTTATTTCCATTTAGGAGGATATAATTAGTGTAATAGGTCTTTGTTTGTCCGATTCCATTCCATGGAAATTACAAGTATGTTGTACATACTGCCAACAATTGTCTTGCAAGTTGAGGCCTACCTTTACTATGAGACTATAAAATAAACTATTTTATCCTTTAACCTGCTCCCTGTGATTTATTTAGCTGTCGGACCAAGGTGTTGAAACGTTTGCTGTCGTGTGTTTCAGTCACCTTTCTGTCCTCTAACTTCTACAAGTAGAGGAGCCTTCAGGACTGGATGTGCTGCGGTGCAGCAGGCAAACAAAGCTTCAGGTTTTTCTGGTTTCCACTGATGCAGGCAGGTGTCTGGAATAAAGACTGAGGGCAGAACGTACTTTTATGTCTGATCATGCAACAATTCTCCCCTTACCCTGGTGTGGTTTGTAATTATGTGGAGGGAAAAACTGGGCCAGCTGATGTTTTTGTCTGTGAGCAACTGCCAACCTACTTACAGTACGTACATGTTGAATTTGTCTTATTTCAGGGATTAATGGTTTTAATTCTTTAAATTTCCTTCTTTCAGACGGGAACAGATTTAGATCTGGATTTTTAAAATACTGAGGGAATCAGTTAAAATTTGTACAGAGTGCACAGAGTTTCTATGGATCCTTAAATAGTCTGAAATCCAATAATCAAAACTTTAGGCCTTAAAATGTCTTTAACATATGATTGTGACAGGTCTGACAAATTGTTTGGAGCATGAAATCAACATATAGAATGTGTTTTTGGAAAAAACTATTGATCACGCTCTAACAACCACAAAATCAAACCACATGGAACCAATAACCTCCGAAGGAAACTGCAACCCAGCTAAGCTTCGTGCTCCACCATCAAGTGTGGAAAGGACAAGAAGTCATATAATGTGATTTTGACTTGCAGATTTCATTAAGAGATTATTCATTTTTAAGTGATGGATGTGAAATAAGTCTCAAATTGTGTTAATAATATAAAGTCATAAGTAGAGCTGAAACAGTTACTCGGGCATTTAAAGGACAGAAATGAATACATTTTTAAAAAAATAATTGTTTAAATTTCTTTTTTTAAAGAAAAAATGCCAAATACTCCCAGGTTCCAGCTTCTTAAAATGTCAGAATTTAAAATCTTTGAAATCTTTTAAATTGTTGATTTGACAAAAGAAGTGTGTTTCAGACAATTTTGGATTATTGCTTGTTAAACAAATGTAACAAGCTCTTTTTTTTCTAACATTTTACAGACAAAGCTTTTCTGAAAATGCCTGGAACTACTGCTGGAAGTTTGACTTCATTCTCAAAATGCCAAATATTTTTGCCCTTAAAACTCTTCTTTACAAATCGATTACTCAAGAAAGTAAATAACTGTTCCAATTCAGCCCTTAACTAACTAAACTCATCTGTCTCAGAACTTAATTAAGAAATTATGGACCTTAAAACAAACATTCTGGTGGAGATGCAGCGGATCCTTTATTCTTTTATTTTGTTGTCCTAAAAATAATCAAATGTAAAATATACAACAGTCCAACAATACTGAAATCAGCCTAAAAAATATGCACCGTGTGTCAGTTTGTAAATTGTAGCATGTAAACTCTGTGGAAGGTGGATAAATCCCCCCTCCCAGGAAAAACTACAGAGGACCTCATTGTCCTCAGTCATAGTTACAGCCCTTCTTTCAGTTTATTCTTGGTTTTTCCAAAGATCATATTGATGCCATTTAGATTATCTGCTTTCTCAGGTGCTTGTAATTTGTTTCAACAGTTTTATTTTTTTAAAGTATGACTTGCCTCGTGTTCACCAATCATTTAACAGCTGTAAAGCATTTTAAAACACCATTATGAAAAGTGCTATATAAAGTTTTATTAATTTAGCTCATACTGAACCCATAGAAAGTTTCACTTTTATTTCAGAGAATGAAAACAATAGGCATTGCAAGCAAAAATTCAGCTGAATGCGAAGCTGCCCACGCACAACTGTTGACCTTTATTCAGGCAAACTGTTCCTAAAATCCAGCCCTCATCCCTACTGAGGGTCGACCATCCGACCGGTTCTTGGGCTCGTCTACGTCAGACCTGACTGCCGTTTACTGGTTCGAGTCCACTCCCCAGAGTTGGCTGGTTCACACACAGCAACGTCTCTGCTGAGGACTAACTAGGACTGATGGTCGTCTGATCCGGAGGCAGCGGCGGGGTCCGACAATCTTTCATCCGCAGAGGCTCCTGGCTGCTTGTTGTCATCGGGGACAGGCAGCCGGTGGAAGTGCTGCAGGGCCTGAGCCACCTTCTCTGGACAGATGTTGTAAACTGGATGAGTTGGAGCCTACAAGAGAGAAACGAGACATAATATTTTAATCAATAAGCCTCTATTTGCTCCTAATCTTTACTCTTTTTTTTGCCAAAAAGTGGCCCAATTGTCCTTTATCTTATCTGGTTTGGGTGAAACAGCAGTTTTAGTATTACCTCTACTGTATGGCTTAACAATTGTACAGTGAAAAAAGCTTCTACCATCCGTGGAGATGTTTCATTGATTTGTTCAGAATGAAAATGGTCTGCTAAAAAGGAGAATCAATTTCTTTAAACACTGTTGCACTGTATTAAATTTCAATCTTTATGTAACTAATTCTGAAAACAAAAGTGTGGGTGGAGGCAGACAATGTAGGCGCCCACACACCTGTCAATGTACAACACAATGTTTAAGACTTTGGACCTGGAACTTAAATGATAGTTCCTTTTTTTTTTTTTCTTTTTTTTTTTAAATGGAGTTGTATGAAGTTCTCATCCACAGTCAGTGTATTGGCTACAGGATTAGCAGGATTACCAGTTTAGAAAGCTAATCAATGTACTGCTGTGTCTGTGACAGGGTCAGTCATAAAATGTGTTTTTAGACACCTAAAAAAAATCTATCAGTTTAAGTGTACGCTATGTTTAGAGTATTTTCACTGTTTTACGTTGCTATCAGACAGCCTTTACCAAGGGGAGACTGCCGTTATATAAAATAATAATCCAACATAGACAAAGATACGACTGAACATTTTATGGAACAAGCAGTTGGACCATAGTTCAGAAGGAATTCCAAACTTTATAAAAAGTCTTTGAGGAGCTTTTGGACCAGTGAATAAAGATAAGTAGGTGTGCTTCTCTCCATTAGGTGGACCTTCTTTTTCTGCTGACCCTGTCCACAACAGTCCATTGCTTAAAACTATTCCTTTGATAAAGAATTACTAAAAAGTCAACACACAAAAATCAATATTAGTTGAGTCACTCTGTTAGTTTCACAGCTATTAACACAGAAAATGAGAAGTAAACATGACCTTTAAATCCACTTAAAATTATACTAGTTAAACAACATCAATATTATATGTCTGGAATGTTCTCCAAGAACAGCAACAATATCATAGTTATTTTACTGAAGTGAAAAAAAAATCAAATGAACAAGTCCTGTGAACTATAATGCAACTGATTACAACAGCCCTGCAATAAATAATACCTTTGTCCTCTTCTATTGTAATGTAATGTGACCATAAATGCAGCCTCTAAAATTAAAAATGAACCAAAACCTCTCTGATGAGGTTTCAAAAAAGGAAGAACTTAATAATGTTCACAGAGGCCGTATTTGCTGCAGAGCTCATGTATGTACTGAACATGTGTTCCTGATATTCTGTCCACACACATCAGGTTTAAAAGTAAATGGACAGCATAGAAAAACATTCCTGGCTTCTGACCTGAAGTATAAAGTCCAGTTTTACTACAGATGTTTTAAAAACTGTTGTGACTGGTTGACTGTTGGATTATGGATTATAATCTATGATGTGACATGCATATGCGTGTATAGGGGGCAGATTTACTGTAACCAGCTGTAGTGCCAGTAATACGACAGGAAACAGGAAAATAAAACCAACACCACTGCCGGCTCCATCAACATCTTCAAGTAAAACCACATTTGATTGCTTTACTGACAGTACTGACTCCACCCAACAGTCATTGCTGCTTCTCCTTTTATATTTGCATCAAAATGTAACAAAATAAGGAAATAAACTCTCAATAAAGTAGATGCATAACTTGCATCACTTCTTTTTAAAGTAATTTGTAACTATTGTTTTTACATATTTCTTATTGTCTTTTAAATGCAGTTTTGTTCATGTTATAACTGTTTATATCTGCTGGCTTTCACATTTTGTAAATGCAATTTTATTGTTTAAAATGTCTTATTTTTAATTTATTTCTATGCTCTTGTACTTTGCTGCACTATGAATTTTGTTGTGCCTGAATGGTGCTATATAAATAAACTTCCCTTGCCTGAATGGTCACACAGAAAATATGAGACATGTTGTACATTTAAAGGTCCAAAAATACTGAACAGTGTCCTGCTCCCTTGACTGTTAATGCAGATGCTTGCAGCCTAAGTCATATCCACATGCATCTTCATACTGCAAAACTGGGAGTTAAAAAAGCCAGTAGTTTAATAATTTAGTGCATGGTGGAAAAAATGAAAGGGTTCAAGTGAATCAGAGGCAAAATGAGCAGCTGATGACAGATTTTTAAAAAGGAGATCAGTTAATTTAATTTATAAATCTTTCTTTTCATTTTCAAGGACCTGCAGATAAACATGTTTGCTGTAGACTGATTAAATCATCATAACTAATCACATCATGATGTTTGGTAATAAATAAAATAAACTCATGAGGAGCCCAACTAATGCTGATCTTTTTTAGGGGGGTCTCTATCAACAGAAATTTGGGAATAAATTAGCCAAACTACTCAAGTCTTTTGAAGAAAACCCTACACTTTGGTAGTCAGACAGATGTGGGCCATTTTACATTTGAAAATAAACACGCTTAACAGACTGCATCACTGTCTGCTCAGCTGTGAAGCTTTTCTTACAGCTCCTGCAGCAGAGTGTGAAAAAAGAGTATTATAATGTTCCAACCAGGGGTAGCTGAACCCCAGGGGTACCTCTGCAGTTGCCAGGGGGGTACATGGAAAGACGAGTCGAGTAGCTCAACTGATTAGGAAAGAAAAAAGAAAGTGTGATTGAAAATGTGTTCACATAATTGTGTCTTCCAGCTGATCTTATTGTCACAAGAACCAATAAACTAGCAGCTATGAAAGGTTGACTGCAGAGGACAGGACAACCCTTCTACCTGAGCCACCTGTAACACCTTAAAGGAGAAATCTGTAATATATTTACTGTGATAATTCATTAAATTACCTTGATGCTACAGCCACCATGTTCACCACTGAAATTTATATTCTGGCCTGTAACTTGTGTGATTGTTTGTCTGTTTCATGTTAATTAGACTTAAAATTAATGCCGAATGTTCACCAAATGAGTAAGTCAGGATTCCTTCACCTTTTTAAAAGTCAAACTCAAGCATTTTCAAGGTGCATTTTGAAACTTTTCAGTACCTTCCAGTTGTAGTAAATGAAATATTTATACACAATGTTTAGTAAAAATGATTAGGCCCCAATCAATTTTTTCATCACACTAAATCAGATGTTATTGTGCAAGCAGACCGACTATATCCTCATAATAAACTGGTTACAAGTTTTTCTTGTAATACATCTTTAGTAATTCCCATGTCTCATTTATTTCCACTAAAATAAATCCATTCCTGTCAGGAATCTCACTCCTGTCTCACTCCCAACCCTGCTGCGGCCTCACCAGTCTGTTCTCCTCCCTGCCGAGGATCATCTCATGATGAAGGTCCATGTTTCCAAAGTGCTGTGCGACGGAGAGGCCGCTCAGGCAGTAACACGTGTGATAGAAATCTCTGGACCTGGACACACACACAAGACAGAACAAAGGACAATAATGTGCCTGAGTAAAACCATGTGAATCATTTTTGAATGTGTAAGGAGTGTGTGAGTTTGTGCTACTGCCAGCCTTCAAGTGTCATGGTGTGTGTGTGTGTGTGTGTGTGTGTGTGTGTGTGTCCAGATGGTGTGGGACTGACTTGCCAGGCTTATCCAGGAGGCCCCCTGTTGGGTTCTGACAGCACAGGAGAATGTACTCCTGCAAGGCCTGCTGCTCGAACATCCACCGCTGCCGACTCAGCTCCAACTCTCCTGCACAAAAAAAAGTTTACACTTTTCACTTTTTGTTCAAAAAAATATTTGATTATTTTTAAAAAGTAATGAATACAATTCTATTGGATTATAACACTGCCATTTCCACTGCAAACATTCTGTAGTTAACCATTTGAGTTACTTCAGCGTGGTCAAACAGGACACATTAACAGCAGCTTATTTAAACACCAACTTCAAAATGCATAAAGATAAAGAATCGAAGTGAAGCTCAATTAAAATAGCATCATCTGTTAAAAAAGGTCCCCATTTTTCAGTGAAACACATTTAAACTGAAAATGACGAGCCTTACATTTACCACACTGACCTTTATTCAGTGTAGCTGACTTGTATGGAAGAAACACAAGCCAGTACAAAAACAGCCTTGAAATACATCAAATTTCTCCCTGTTTTGAAGAATCTGTATTGACCACTAAGCCACTGTGTGTATCCAGTGTCTGTGATCTTCTTGTGGCTATAGGAATAAATTCTCGAGCAACGGGAAGCAATTTTCTCTACATCTTAGCAGCAAAAATACAATACAGTTCAGTGTCAAGGAAGAAAGCAATAATAATCTGAGTTTTTGATTAAAGGGTGGTTCCACCATTTTTTGTTTTTTGCGCTCTAAGGTCTAAGTTGTGTATGCTTTAGTGTCAAAATGCTATTTTCCCAAGCCCTTCTAAAAACACTTTGATTTGAGAGCTAACTTCTTCCATGTGCTTCTAAAAACATTTTTAAAATAGGAGAAGTTAGCCTTCATGGCTTTCTGCTGGAAAGCCCTTTCTGCCCGGGCTTTAGGAAGTCAGGTGACAGTATACCAAGTGACTTGGGTTAAAGTCCCATGTGAAGTGTACTGTTGAGACCATTAACCACACACGCTTTCTGGCAGAGAGATTTGAAGGCTAACTTCTCCCATGTGCTTCTAAAAATATTTAAATAAATCCCCTTGGTTGAGGGAGGAAAGCTCTAACCTACATCACTGCTTTTGTGTTGAGTGGGTATTTCCATTTGAAAAACCCATAAAAGAACACAAATGGGGTCTCCCTATAATAAATAAAAGAGCAATTATTGGTCAAAATTACAGTGGTTCTCAATATTTCCTCCATGTGTTTTTACAGCTCTTAAAGAAAGACTCGTTACACAGCGTGGCTGAGCTCAGGGCTTTGCTATGTCTAAAGATACAGTACCTTCTTTGAATAAGGCTCTGTGGAGTAGAGGCAGGAGTCCAGCCTGCCAGAAAGAGTAGCAGCCGTCCACCAGTTTATTACAGCGGCCCTGGAAGCCTCCTTCGAATCGCATCTGTCTGCTGACCACCCACCGCTGAGGAGGACACATGACAAACATACATTTAACACGACCGAAAACTGTTACTGCATCTTTTTACACGTGTTCATCCCTTGGAAACTTTGAGGATGTTAAACTCTCCTGGTCACTTTGAGTCACATTAACTCTGCCAGAGACAGAGCAGAGCTTCAACAGGGCCACGCAGGCCCAGATGTAGAGATTGAGTGGAAGGGATGAAGGAAAGCAGCGTCTCAATATTGTCAAAATGGGAAGGAATTTTCCAATATTGTTGCTATGGAAACCACTAATTGGTGCCCATCCTGTCTGCTGGGCTTGGAATTGAGTAATTATGGAATATCGGGTTTAAAACCAGCTGGGGTCTAATCAGTCTGAGAAAGAGGACAATCTTTAGCTTATTAGTGTTAGTTCAGGGATTCATTTCAGCAACTAAAGAAGGAAAAAAAAAAACTTGAGTTCAACACAGTGCAACATGCAAATATCCAAATGTTCTGGGATATTTTTAGATAAAAAAGCTTTCCCCCCATGAAGTCACGGGGTAATCTGAAAAGGCATGTGACAGCGATCTTTGATCAGTAAATCTGCCCATAAATACTTGCATTAACACAGCATACATGTTGCTGCTGAGTGCAGCGCCGTCCTTATTTGATTAGAATAGACAGGCTCATCACTCATTGGCCGCACTGCACTGTGGGAAATATGCAGTACGGTCATCCGCAATGACAGTGAAATTTATTAGATTCAAATGATGCATTGATACATATGTTATTAATTAATGGCACTTAGACGTTTACATCTTGCTGCTTCAAACTCTAAGGCTGCATTTTCTTCACTTCACAGCTTTGTACAAATTTCTGAAGAAGAAAAATGTCAGTCCTCTTCACTGGATTGTTGATTGTCATCCTTGTAAAATAGAATTTTAGTAATACTGAGTAATAATAAGACACATAAATCTGAGAGCTGCCGTCAATGCTGATCTTTTCTCAATATTAATGATTAATTCATTCTCTCAGTAATGAAACCGGGGCTGTTTTAGTGTTTCACGAGTGTGACTCATTCTACATCAACTCGATAAAGGACAACTTCATAAAAGCCTTTTTTGTTCACACCCACTCAAATACCACATAATGTCCAGGAAACAAAACTGTTATTAAAAAAAAAACAACCTTGTATGGGAAATCCATTATCACTGTGTTATTGTAAATCAGACATGTATCTGTTCTCACATAGCCTACAAGGAATTTTCTTTGTGATTTTGGTGCATAACGATAAACACAGTAAGTAGAAAAATATAAAGAAAGATGAAAAGTAAGTACATCCAGTCAAGAAGCAGTAGGAAAATAACATTTGTAAAAATTAAAGTAAATTGTAAAAATAAAAATATGTACAATTTTTTTATGAAAGTTCTGTGCAGATATTTAGCAGGAATGTGTTGCTGGTACGGAGAATATACAAAACTTCACAAATATAAAAGCTTAAGAATATTTGAAATGGGCTAGACAGTAATCCAAAGAAACTGTGTTAATGTAACGATTATTTACTTGTTTTTAAGAGTAGGGCAAAAAAAAAAAGGCAAATTCTCATGTTTTAGAAGCTGGAACCATTGAATGTTTAGCATTTCTTGGTGTTCAAAATGTTTGTACTTTAATCTTCTACCAAATAATCACTTTTATAAATGACTTATACGACCCACACTGACATGCTAATTCCCTCTAATGTCCTCTGGTCACTCAGGTGATATTAACAACAGCTCCTCTCAGTCCCTCACTCAGACCTCAAAACTGACCGAGCTTTCTCTGTTGCTGCCCACAGGCTCTGGAAAAGCCTCCCATCCCACATTAAATCCTGTTCTACCATTTAAAAAAAGCTCCCTTTAAATTTGACTTAACATTTTCAAACTGCTTTTAGTTCAGCCTGAGGCTGCACCATAGTTTTTGTCAAGTCCCCTCTTATTTCCAACATCCTCTTACTATGTTTTCTGTTGCTTGTTTTATTCTATTTCTCCTTTGATTCTGATTTTATCATGTTGGTTGTTTTTGATTTCCATCTGGCCTCCTCTGCACTATAGTATTATATTATGTGTTATTGCTGTTTTTGTACTATTCCTTTTTTCATGTGTACCTGTGCTGACACAGATTATAGCCCATCTACCTCGACTGTTCTCAACTTCTGTTGTTTTTATATGTCCTATATATATAACAGTCCATTTATTTTTCCCCAAGTGTGGGTCGACCTCACAAAAACTGCAACATAAACAAACAGATGTTTACTACTCATAAAAGTGTCCTCTATATCAAATAAAAAGTCCAAAGAGATCCAAGTGGTGGTTCAAGGTGTTTCTTAACCAAACCATGAAACCACTTTATTTCTTACCACTATAGTATACTTGTACACAAGTCAAGATAATTTGGCATTAATCCACATAAATGATGGCAATTATTAGCATAAATAAAATTTAAAAAAAGATTTAATTATCACTTATTTTACATACTTTATAAATATTTGTGACCGCCACATTAGCACAATAAACATAAATGTTGACAATGATGAACATTAAACCTGTTAGTTTCTGAGTTAAACTTGTTTTCATTCATTCATTTTGACCCACTTATGCATCTGTGGGTTAAGAGTTTCCTTTTGCACATTCACTGTACGGCATCCAGCTCCAGTCACATGTAAAACACAGTCTCTGGTCGACTGTGAACAGCACTGAACCCTTTGTGTGGACATAAAACAAAAAGACATGCATATATCAGATTTAAATTGTGGCATCACCAATTTCAGTATTCTCCAATACTTTCCCCTACTCGGATTTCTTAAGATTTTTGATGTTATAAATTACATATTTATGAGACTAAAGCAGCTGAGGGAGCTTCTGTTGTAATTTGTGTGAGGTCATGCTGTATAATGCCTGTACTATAAACTGACTTGACATATCTGCTTTGGAGCAGTGACACAGTTGTGCAAAGGCAACACTGTACAGCAGGTGAGTCATGCCCCTGCAGATATTCTCGACCTGGTGTCAACTTACAACCTTAACAGAACCACCAAAGGCCGTGTCTGCCCCCAGCCGTCACCTCAGTTAAACCACTGAGACAGAAATCTATATTTGCTGAGGGACAGACATTGACACAGGACACTTCAGAGGGCGTGCTCTATTAAACTTTTGGCCGGCCGTTGAGTGGATTTCACTACAGGCTGTTTAAAGAAGGAGGGACATTTAACTGCCCAAACAGAAAGTAGGGAACAGGTTTTCCTGACAAGTCACATGCAAATTTAACTTTATGACAGCACAGAATTTGAATATATATTAAAGGACAGTGACAGTATGATGGCAATTGCAGGAGCATTTTATATCCTTGGTATTTTGAATTTGAAGTGGTATTTCCTCCTGAATGATGACGATAAATGTTGCATAAAAGAAACTAGAAATGTTAATGATTATTCAGTAATTGAATAACTGCTGTTAAGAATTTAACCGATTTAAAAATTAATAAATGTATATTTCGTGTGCCATTTCTCCCGAGCTCACAGATTCTATCATGATTCGGGTTGATTTGCCTTTTTAGAATAAAATGGAAGTCACTGTGCCACATTTCATATTGTTTTGTTTGACTGGGCCATTTGTTTTCATTAGTATTAGTTTAAATTGTTTTATGAATTAATGTTTCATATAACTAACATGCTGCTAATCTATTAATTGATTGTTATTGTTTTCGATCATCAGTTGAGAAAAATGCAAAAAATCTGCAACCCTAAAAGAAACCAAAGCACAAAAACTGACTCTGAACACTAGCTGTGTCTCTTCGTTCGATATGAGATGTGAATAAATAGGGCTCTACAGAAAACTGCTGTGTAGCTTCTTTTTTTTGTTTTCATTTTGTTTAACCCAGAACTCCAGTCCAAAAAGTCCAAAAATAAAACTTTAATAAAAACAGACAGATGTATGTTTTTACCCACCAAAATATTCTGCATTTATCCACATTTGTTGGAGTTTAGCCTTCTTCACTGTGGCCAAAAAAAAAGTTTGCTCTTCCACACAAATAAAGGCATGCACCTGCATTAACGGGAGCGGTCTAGCAGCAATCTAACGACATCATACCGCATTTGTTAACAAATTATTCGTTGAAGAAAGTTGAATTTAAAATTACATTCTGTACAGTCTAAACATTAAACACTGCATAAAACAAACCAAAGCACAAAAACTGACCCTGAACACCAGCTGTATTTTTCGGTTCAATACGAGATGTAAGGAAAATGCTGCAGGCTGGCGTACTGGGTTACACAAACCATCTTTTTTTATTTTCTGGATGACCTTAAGCTCCGTGTCATTAAGCATGTGCCCTGCTGCAGAGTCCCTGAACACAACTCTAAAGCCCCGAGGCTGCTGTTCTGACCTCTTACCTCTCTGGAAGCAGGCAAATGACAAGAGAAATTTCCCTACAGGGATCAGCGCAGTGCAGAGAACACAAGCAACTGTAAGAAAACTGATGGAAACCTTGTCCTTCAATGTGCCAAGAGCCTGGTGGCATCATAAACAACTAAAATGAAAAAAAATGTCAAGGTAGCGCTTACAGCTACACCTCAAAATGATTCTACCAGAGAAAAACACGTTCAAGGAAACTGATCTAAGATGCATGAAAAAGTCTATCTAAAATAAGTCAAAAAGACCAAAGCTGTGTAATATTTCAGAACACAATAAGTCTTTTGCAGTCATTCTACTTAATGAAATCTTGTTCTGGGTTATGACATTTTATTCTTATTTGATCACAGCTGTGTGTTTCTGCTCGGCCCCTCACACCGTGAGAGCAGCCTATAAAGAGGATATTGCTTCAGCACAAAGGCTCTGTTGTGACTGACACTGATAGCATCTTTTTTTTGTCTTTAGACTCGAGCCAAGTAGTACCACAGGTTACTCTGAGCTGGGGGTGTTTTATGTAACTTTAATACTTATTTTGCCTCTGTTGAATAACCGAGAAATGTGCCTGAGATTGTGAAAATGTCAAGTTTCTTACGAGCAAGGCTTTGAGATCCAGCATATGTTCTTTTCCCAGGATGACGAGGGCAGCTGTGCCACAGAAGGTGTAGCCACCGTGGGCCTCCAAACCTGGCACTCCGCTCAGACCACCCTCCCAGTTCTGACAGCTGGAGACAGAGCAAACACAGTAAAACTCTCCCTGGCTTACAGAGACATAGAGGCACAAAACAGTCTTTAATATTTCAATAAGAGACTGATGTGAGGGTGGTGGGTTGTACCTGAGGATCCAGTTGGTCGTGTCCTCAAACAGTTTTGGCGTGATGATGTTTGTGAGCGATGCTACAGAAGCTGCACAATATGCGCTCCTATAAAAAGGAAGAAACACAGATGTGGGTGAGCAGGAAGTCTCCTCCTACTCTTACACGATATCTTCCAAAGCATCGTATTTTTAGACTGCCAGCGAAACCAAATATAAACAACCAGTTTGATTTTTGTGTTGGCCTGTCAAACTGTAGAGTTTTCCTCTGCTGTCAAGAGAGTGTAATCCAAGAATTCAAGGATAAGGCTGGTACTGATTTATCTTTTTATTATTATCAACAAAATCCCTTGAAGAGACCAGAAACAACAGTGAATTTATCTCACTATCAAGTATCATCTGTGCAGCAAAAGCCTGACATGTTTGAGTGATATATTCTGTCTTTGCAGTGAATATGACCAGAGTAGGTCATTAGTCTCAGCAGTGCAAACATGGAAAGACAACTCAGAGCATGAAGAAGGGGGTGAAAGGAACACTTCACCTCAAAATCAAAAACACATACTTTTCCCCGAGCACGTAGCGTTATTTATCCATCTAGATCTTTTTGGTGTGAGTTGCAGAGTTTTGAAGATACTGGCTGTAGAGATGTCTGCCCTCTCTCCAGTATAATGGGACTAAATTGCACTCAGCTTGTGGTGCTCAAAGTACCAAAAAAAGATTGGAAAACCAGTGTCTCTTTCCAAAAATCGTGACTCGGTTACTCAAGATAATCCATAGACCTTGCTGTGAGCATTAAACGCAACTCCACCGCCAATTGTATCACCGTTCAGAAAAGAGAATGCATCTACTCAAGGACGAGTGGCTTGTGCTTGTGACAGTGCAGGATGTAAACATTAATGATGTCTTCCTCGGCTGAGCCGTAATGTTTGCACCACTGTGTTAGCCAGGGTGGTGAAACGGTTGGGCATGAATCTCAGTATATTTGACTCTAATAAGGATGCAGTGTGCGTTGAAACATTAATGTTTTACTAATTTTTTTTTTTTGCCTCAGTTCGTGTGCTCCAGTGGTTTTGAATCTATCTCCCAATTATTTCCTTTGAAAACTCTACCTGTTATGGAGTTATTCTCCTGAGATTAAAAATACAGTTGTAGAGTTGTTTCAAAATAAATGACCCTGGTCATTTTTAACTGAATATTAGACCCATTATATCAAGGTTAATCAAGGTTCTTGATTTTCCAATTATACCAAATAGTTTATTTTTGACAGACCAAACATTTTACTTGTGTCTATGATCTTATGTTTTATCCCCTTAATATATGTGTTGCTACAATGCTTTCAGCACATAAATATTCATCAGAATGCAGCAAATACAGTGTATTGCACTCAAAATCTCATGACGTGGACACACAGGATGCAGAAATGCCACAAGGCGCTGCCCACTCTCATTCGGCACACACGTTAATCAACTGGGCTGAACACAGAGTGCACTGCCAGCTCGCGATCTGCAGCAACGTCTGTTCTATTTTTTCTGTATTCTGTGAGTGAATCTGGCATGAAAACCCACTGATTGCTTATTATTTATGATATGAATAATCTGATTCTGATAAATGATGAAATACACATCCCATGATTTACAACTGTTTTCATTTCTCTGCCAGTCTCTCTGCTGATCTCCTGGAGTTTCAATTCCCCCAGTTTTATCCATTTGCTGTTAACCCAGGTTCTATATGTGTTAATGGAGTCAATTTAAAGTAAATTTTAGTGCAGTTAACCTTTTACAGTTATTTATGTGTTGTTTTGTTTTCTATGGCCAAAAGTAGGAAAGAAAGGAGGGATAGCTTCATCTGTAATTGACTGTGTTAAACAGTCATGTAATATAGTTTTTGTGTTAAATAATCATAAAATATTGTTTCTGTGTTAAATTGGCTTTTAATATTGTTACATATTGATTGATCAAAATTGTATCGTGGCAGACTCTGTGATATCAGCACATAGCGTGTCCTTGTCCAAAGAATCGATAATAAAGTTGTATGATGATGATGAAACTTGTTATCTACACCCGTATTTATCCCTCAGGTGAGTACCGCCAGCAGCAGGACAGAGTGTGTGCGACTGACTCAAAATAAATACCATGGCCGTGTTCATGTTCAAGGGAAAATTCACCCCTTTTGATGACTTTTGTTGTTGGTAAATGTAGTCAATTGAAGCACTACATTCCTCAGTGTGTGTGATATTGACCAAGAAAACTCAGCTCTCAAACTCACAGAGCTGTGCCAGCATACATGCACCAGAATGCATTGCATATGAGCGTCTGAAGCCTATGTCCATGTTGCTGCATAACACCACCCTAGCCTATAGATACTACTACCTTTTTGGCCAAAACAGAGTGTTAGGTGACAAAAATACTCATCTAGCACATCCCCTGGCTACTCAGAGGTGGAGACTAGAAATCCAAGCTGAAATAGTCTGTAGTTCTTCCTTCACATCACTAGATACATGAAGAACAACAGACTTTGCAGCAGGAGAACTAAGCTTTCTCTGTCAATATAACAGCACTAAGCAATTTAATGCTTCAATTGACTACATTTACCATCAACATTGACACATGAAAAGTTCAGAAGTTTCTCAGAGAAAAGAAACAAAGAATAAAATGTGTTTTTAATGTGTTTTGGGTGGCATAGGTCTAGATTACAGAGGAATAAGCTACATTAGGCTTAAGTTGGATTAATTCAGTGTTGGGTTTGGTCTTTCCATAGGATTTGTTGACAATAAAGAAAATCATTGAATATCACCAGACTTATCCTTCAATGAAAAGTGGTTTTGAACAAATCCTTCTGCTTCTTAAGGGAATAACCCCGTTTAAAAATCTACTGGATTACCTCAGAAATTAATACAAGACTGTTTTTCTCAGTACAGGAAAACTTGACATTTTGGAGATGCGTGGTGTTCACAGGACGGCAGCAGATAAGCAAACCGTCTGAGAAGAAACGAGTTGAAATAATACATAACGACAGCAGAACATTAATTGGTTGGCAGCAGATAGAGGCCTCTGAGAGTGAAAAAGTAAGTTTGAATTTTGAGGTTCTTTGTTGAAACAGAAGATGATACCTCAAAGCTGCTTATTAAACCCCACTGCTGCACATAGCAGATTCAAAGAAAGAAAAATGCAACACACACACACTGCAACTCAAATAACATAAATCCACTCTTATGCAAGAGAGATGTGGGTATTTCTCTTCTTTCCTATCAAATGGGAACAAAAAGAGCATAAAAATACAAAAGGAAGGGAGATAAAATGAGACACACTTTTTAAAAAATGTCCTACTTATTTGGTGAACAGACTAAATGTGCAAATTTATCTGACTGCCACACAACAAATGTGCAATACTGCAGATGCCAAACATGCTCTTGACTGTGATGTATGTTTTTCATTTATGGATCTCCCTGTGTGGTGCTGATAAGGCAAATACCACACTAGTGCAAGAGATGAAACAAAAAGGAAAGAGAACAAACAGGTGGATTAGGTAGCATTATCTTCTGGGCTCTCACCTGACATCCACCTCCCCTCCAACGTGCATCACGAACGAGCCATCTGGCTGCTTCACTGACAGTAGGAAATCTAACAGCTTCTCCCTGGAGAGAAGGAAGGGAGAAGAGGAGATATATGGTGACAAGGAGAGCAGGAGAGGGGGAGATATGGATTCAGTGAAGGAGATAAGATGACAGAAAGAACAGAGGGAGGGGGTAGAAGGAGAGCTAAACAGTCTAAGTACTGCAAATTTAAAGGGATAGTTCAGATTATTTGAACTGGGGTTGTATGAGGTAATTATCTATAGTCAGTGTATTATATACAGTAGTAGATGGCAGTTGGCACGCCCCCGGCTGAGAGAAGCAGCAGGAATACCAGAGTAGGAAGCTAAGTAATGCTGTGGACAGGGACAGCAACAAAATGTATTTTAGCCACCTAAAATGAAAGATATTAAATAATATTTTAAATGAACGCTGTATGAAGAATATTTGTACTGCTTTACTTTGCTGTCAGACAGCCTTTTCCTATGGAAAACCAATATTATATGAGCCAAATATCATTTTCTCCAGAGCAACCAGACTCCATTGACAAAGACAGTCATTTTACCGCACAGAACATGGGTGTTGCTGGTCCATCGCTGCCTGGATTGGTTGGTTTGTTTGCTGTTTGTTTGTGTTATTGTGGTACATCACTGAATTTAAACTAACCCAAACTAAAACATCAAAGTCTCACAATAACACAAACGAACTAGCAGATCAAAGCAGGCGTAGATTGAAGCCTGGTTGCTTTGGAAAGAGCAATAGATGTATTTGTGTATGCAATCCACAGCTGTAAACATCAGTAACTTCACCCTGTCACTTACACTGATAGAAAAACAGAAAACGAGGAGCAAAAAATCATGTAAACCTCGAAACACTCTTAAAATTAATACTGGTTAAATAACATCAACAAGATGTCTGTAATGTTCTTTTAGTACTTCATTTAAATTCAATTATAATGACAGGGATTTAAAGGCATGAATTAATAAATGAATTCTAAACATCATTATACACACACTAATCAAAAGTTTTGTTATCATTACACTGTATGCCCTCAAACTGATATAACTGAAAAGGCTCTCATTTTAATTATTTTATAATCTGAATCTTTTTCATTCAGACTGCATGAGACGTTGGTATAAAACACAGCGATACCCTGGGGGTGACTTGATATACACAGTGTTGTACTTATTCTACTATCTACAGTACATCGTGTAACTCCGTGTTGTATCTCTCCAACAAAGTCACCATGACAAACTGCTGATCTTGGCATTTGAAGTGCTTTTTTTATGAGTCCTGCATATGCTCTACATCGAAGCTGCTGAGCTGTTTGGATTTTTCTAAAGACTGAAAAACCTCATCTGCCAAAAATCACTGAAAAATATGTCAGTAAATTGTGCACACATCAGATATACAGATATATAGTGCATACGCTCTTCTAAATGTGTTGAATTCACCTTTTTGTAGACAGGAGTGTCTGAGTCTCAGACAGTTTGGCTGAAATGATTTTGCAGCATTCTTACAACTCCTCTAAAGTTAAATTCAAGCACTTTTCAAGCATTTTCAAGGTGCATTCTGGAGCTTTTCCAGCACCCTCTAGCTGTGGGAAATGACACATATATATATATATATACTGTATATATGTATCCTCAAAATGATTAGGCCCTAGTTCTAATCTCTTCATCACATTAAATCAGATGTTATTGTGCAGGTGAGGCTCAAGCAGAATCGTCTTCATTTTGTTTGAACGACAAAAGCAATTTGGCTCTCTGACTTATTTCATTTCTTTATCTAAAAAGGGAACTGTTCAGTCAGAGAGCAATTTACTTAGAAAATAATGCCATAAAACTTTCAAGCAGTTTCAAGCACTTGTAAAACCATGAAATCATT
>JAJHUR010007462.1:0-11833 GCA_027495735.1 Lutjanus campechanus | reverse complement strand
AATAGTGGAGGCTTATGTAGCCTCGAGCAGAGATGAGCCTCTGTGGTCCACAGAGGTCCAGTGAGCACTTCTGTCTAACTCCACATCAACAGTTTTTTTCAAACTTTCCCCCAACTGATGCAGACTCACTTGAGACAATTCATCAGACTTTGCGCAGCTCCCTCTGGAGCCAAAAAGCCTTTATACAACTCTTTTTATAAATGCAGTCATACTCCCTAAAACATGTGTTTAACACACTTTGATGTGTAAAATCAGTGGAGTTCCTCTTGAAGTCTGAACACAGAAGATTAACCGTCGACTGCCATGTGTTTTTTCAGATACAATCACACTGATTAGCCTGGCTTTTGTAAATTATAAGATTTAATTTATCTATTTTGAAATGTCCCTTTCACATGAGGGCAGTTTATTGGTAAAATCTTGTTGTGTGATCTATTTTTGGTGTTTGGACCTCGAAAAACAATGTCTTTTGCTAGATTCAAATGTTGACTTAATTAAAGCTACTACAAGGAACTTTTCTATTGTGTTGATTTTGGAGCCCCCTGTGGACAAAAGTGATAGTGTTTGCATGAGGGCTGGGTATTGTTTGATAATTTACAATATCAGTACCAATACCAGTTCCCTTAAAGTGGTACTGATACCAGTGGAGTACTTAATTTGATACCTTTTTTCAAAGAACGCTCACGATGATTGGCTGTCAGTAAAACCATAAAAGGTTTTTTTTTTCCTAGATGATTATATTTTCTTTCTATATAATAAAAAGCACATCTGGTTAAGGGAACAACTGGAGTGCTCAATGCAATATGTGGCCTGTTTGAGTGGTTTTAAAATAACACTTATGTAGATTAAAGAGATAGTTTGAAATGTTTGTAAGTGGGTTTGTACAGTATGAGGTACGTATCCATAGCCAGTGTATTTCTGACAGTAGATGAAAGTCTGCATACTTAGAGATGCAGCAGGAGTTCAGTATAGGAAGCTTAGCACTGTGGACATGATGCTGCTCTACAGAGACCTCTCTGGTAAATTATGCTATATTCAGAATATTTTCACAGGTTTACCTATGGATCAGATAGCCTTTTCTCACAGGAAACTGCTATTATAAACGTATTATATCAGCCAAATGTCGCTCTCTCCAAAGCCACCAGACTCTTTTGGCAAAAACATTAATTTTACCTCATAGAACTTGGGAGTTACTGGTCGACTGCTGCCTCAGTCGTTTAGTTTTATTTGTGTTATTGTGTGACAAACTCCTTTTAATATCTAATGCACATATGTAGGACATATTTGTTTCAAAATGTACATAAAAATCACAGATACAAACAATCTGGTGAAATAATTAGTGTCTTTATTTCAATTAAAACCATATTTTTGCCCAGCATCGACTGTAGTATTGTCATCGTGTCAGACAAACACTCGATACATCAGGCTGCAGTATTCAAGCTCTCACTCCAGAAAAACGGAAAGAGGTAGCCGGCGACTGTCCATCCAGCAAATCAGACAGAAGAGTCATGAAAAAGGTTCTGAAGGCACAGGTCTGTACATTCTGAAGATTAATATTGCTCAGATCATTTCTGCCAAGACGTAACATAATATTGTCATATAAAGGCAAAGACGCAAGTTTCATTCATTAGTGTAGCTCAAATACAAAGACAAGGCTGGTTGGTTATTACTGTTCCTCTGGTGATTACTTTTTGATTATCGCTGGGTTTTCATTTTATAAATACAACACAGACATTTTGATTCTGTCCTATAACTTGCATAATATTTCAAACTACAGTTTGTGCACAGGCTAAATTACAACCACATGAAAGAAAAACAGCTCTAACTACCGTGTCATTCAAACTATATACAGTACAGAGTAGCTGCTTGCCTTTTATTTATTGCTGGTTTTCTAAATAACACCTCTTTGAAGCAAAAATAGGCACGATATCTCTTTAAGGACTGGACAACCAGCTGACATTCGACTGTGGTGAGTAAAAGGAGGAGGAATGATGTTAAAAAAAATAAATGCCATACCTTAAGGATCAACAAAGAGAATACAAAATAAGACTTAAGTGGTGGAGGGAAAAGGGAAAAATCAATGTGCACTTGTTATATCAACAATCACAATCTTGACCCAGCTCATAATTAATAGTAAAGAGCTGAATGCAGTGAATCAAATAATTTATTGCAAGTAGCACCCTAATTCCAAAAAAGTTGGGACACTATAAAACATAAACAAAGAATGCAATGTTTGCAAAAACGTTTTGACTTGATTTTGACTGAATACAGCGCAAAGACAAGATACTTTATGATCAAACTACCTGGCTTTCTTATTTTTTGTAAATATACAATTTGGAATTCGATGCCTGCCACGCGTTTCAAAGAAGTTTGGAGGAAAAAAGGGGAAAAGGACCATCCAGACTGTTACCTGCGCACAGGTTTTGGACAACATCTTTTTCAGAGATGTCTCTGCTTATTTCAGCAAGACAATGCTTCTGCATGTGTTACAACAGCGTGGCTTTGTGGTAAAAAAAAAAAAAAAGTTTGACTATGACAGCAGAGGACTGTTGAGCCGCTGAAGGTCAGTTCCCAAACGCTTACCGAGTGTTGTTAAAAGAAAAGGTGATATATCACGGTGGTAAACATGCTCCTGTCACAACTCTTTTTGGAACGTGATGCAGGCATCAAATTCAGAATCTATGTAAATTCACAAAAAAACAATTATGTTCTGCGAACATTCAATATCTTGTTAAATAAACAGAGCTCCCTCTGCAAAGCCAGTCTCAGGGACATCTCAGGTAAGAATTTCAACACAAACTGAACTGAGTTACTGTGATTTTATAAGAAGCAAACGACGCATTTCGCCCGTGGCTTCTTCAGGTTCACTTCTGTTGAGCAAACCTGAAGAAGCCGCGGGCGAAACGTGTCATTAAATATCTTGTCTTTGTGCTGTATTCAACTGAATAAAGGTTGTACAGGTTTTACAAATCGTTGCATTCTGTTTTCACTTTGCATTTCACACAATGTCCCAACTCTTTTGAATTGGGGTTGTTAAATGAGAAAAATATGAATATGGTGAATGACACTGTAATGGTTATGTAAGGTTATGTATATGATCATTAATCACACAGCAATAAGTTACACAAAACCCAGTGTAAAGAGTAAAAAAGCTGATAGTTTAAAAAAAAGAAAAAGATTTTCTCTCCATTATTAGTAAATTAAATAAAGCTCAACCCAAGTTTCATCAAGTATGGAATATAAATCAAGATGTTGAATATATTTTAATAATGAAACAAGCAAATTTCAGTACCTTAGTGTCAAAACAAATACATTCATTTGCCTATATAAAGACTTTACTTGCTTGTTAATAAGTAATCACCACATGTTATTAATTCAGAGTCAATTTTCCAGCATTCTCAAACAAAGTTGACTCTGAAACTAAAAAAGTGCATAATGCTCTATAAGACCTTCATAGAGATTGTGTCTCTCAGTACACAGTGAAACCAGTACAGACACACACAACGAACACACCTGGGGCTCTCTTCCTCCAGCGGCCGTCACCTTACACTGGCTTAGCGTTAAGGGACTGCAGGATCGAGGGTTTCTCATCTATGACGCGGACCAGCAGGTTGTCGATGTACTCCTCGAGCTCGACGATCTTGGCGTCCTTCCTGGACAGGTCGGTTTGCTGCTTCACCACCAGAGTGATCAACTCTTCCTGCGTCAGCTGAGTGTACGGTCCAGTTTCCACCGAGTCTGGTACCTGAGGAGGGCGAAGAGAAGTGAGTACAAGTGAGTAAAGTGGAAAACAGAAATGTCACTGGATCTTCTGATCATATCTATTTTCTGTAAATATATTTTGCTGATTTTTTCAAAGTATTAATCCCACGAGAGTTGAAGATACATAACATGTTTATTACACCTAAATACTCAATTCTGATTGGTCATTTATGGCAATCGAAGGTCTGTTATTTCTGAAAAGCAGACTGTTGCTATGAAGATAAGACATATGGATGCAGTTCTGATCATACACTCTGGAGGAGCAATAAAATACATTTTAAATCAATAAAGTCATTTTTAAATTACTATTCAAATGTAAAAGGTCAACTTTATTGTGACAAATTCAGTTTAGGAGCAGTGGGCAGCCACTGTGCAGCACCTGTGGACCACATCCGGTTGTAAGCCCAGAGGAAACCCACCCAGGCGCAGGGAGAACATACAAACTCACAGAGAGGTTGTGGCTGAGCCGGTATTTAAACCCACAACCTTTTTGCTGTGAGCGAAACTGTGCCAAGATAATCAGGAAGAAAGAATATGAGCCCAGGGAGAATCTGTACGAGCAGGCAGTCATGACACGAGCAACAAAAATCACTGAACCTCTGCCATCAGGAAGAAGACTCCGTGTGCCAGAGTGCAAATCAAACTGCTCAAAGCTATTGTTTGTTCCAGCCTCCATCAAGCTGCAGAACTCGAATGCTGAGCCTTAGTGCAAAACAGCAACGTGCAATAAATACACAAGCACTTAAGCACTTTTTTGCATTTTAATTGGTTTTATGTCATTGTGTTGTCAGTGTGAAATGCATAGTCAGATATCTCCTTCATGTATTTAGGACAGTTTATGAGAGGCAGCTGTCTAGCTTTGTGTCAAATGTTTATATTTCTGTGGTGTTTTTATCCTATTTCATGTGAAGCAATTCAAGTGTATCACTGAGAAATATCCCTTTGGGGACAATAAAGTTTACGCTAACTCTCAAACTCTGACTCTGTCCAGGGAGCAGGTCGTTATTGTGAAATAGACCCGACAGGGCTGCTTGAACAAATCTTTGCCAAATGAACTCTGCGTGCCACTTTTAGATGTGTTAAGCCTCGTTTAGCGGACGAAGACGACATGTGTATCAAGTCTAACACAAAACCCCATTAGTTATCTGTTAAAATGCTCTAAGATCAGATTTTTAAATTCTCTTTTTCAAATTCCTTGTTTTGATTACCTCAAAACAAGCTGACTTGTAAATACACATAATGTAGATTATGTTTAACAGATTTTTTGTAACGTGACCCTGAAGACCTCCTGCAGGAAAAATCCAATCAACTTGCTTAAGTTGATGTGTAAACAAAGTAGCTGTCATTCTGGTCCCAGTGTGACTGTACCTGAATCTTCCCTGTTGTGCTGTCCCGGACCTTAATCTCCTTCACAGCAGGGCTGCTGATTGGATGCTGGTTCTCAACTGAGCTCATGGGCTTCACAGGATGAGGCCTGTAAAGAAAAGTGCAAACATTAATATAAAGTACAACAATATGAAGAAACTTCACATAATACTACTGATAAAAAAAACTATATTAAAAGCAGGAGAAAAAAATATTAAAAGGGACAGTTCACCCCAAAATTAATATATCAATATATATTTTCCCTCCGGTCTGTAGTGTTTTATTCATTTAGATTGTTTTGGTGTGAGCTATGGAGCTTTGCAGATATCAACTCTAAAGATGTCTGCCTTCTCTCCAATATAATGGATATTTTAAACACAACTGTTTACTCAAGATACTCCACAGACCTTGTTGAGAGCCGTTTCAAGAAGGCACTACTTTCTTTCTACAGCAAAACCTACCAGAATTACTTTCTTTCTACTAAAAAGAAAATAGTTCCTTCATGAAACTGACCTGAGTAACATGTTAATGATTTCTGGAAAGAGACATTGCTGTTGTTTGACTTTTTCCAAATGTATTTTTATTTTTATTTTTACCATTTTGACACCACAAGCTGAGTAACATCTAGAAGGCAGACATGTCTACAGATGTTATCTCCAAAATTCACCAAGTCACACCAAAACAATCAGTGAAAATGTGTATTTTTGATTTTGGAATGAACTGTCCCTTTAACAATTCAATATTCTGCAAATATTCCACATCATTCCACTGTGATCAAAGTCCAATATTCAGATTCAAAGGTGCAGGAAGTGATTCTGGAGAAAGATAGTTGAAATTAGTGTTGCTTTGGATTAGAGGCTCGAAGATGTTGATTGTTGAGTCTCATTCCCAGGGAAGTTTGGGAAATGAGATACAACAATCAACTATCTTACGGACCTGTGATTGACTTAAGTCAATCACAGGTCCGTCAATCACACATTCAATCAAGACTTAAGTCTCTCATCACAGGCTAGATTTTCTAAAGCCTGAAAACAGAGCCAAGAGGAGGAGCAGAAGTCCAAGTTTTCTCCCGGACTACTTCAATTACGTCATGCTTAAAAGTTGTTATGCATCCTTTGCCCAATGACGCTAAAAACAACGCCTAACTCAGCTTTAAACTCAAAAGGAGGAAAGTGGCCAAGAAATCACAAGCCTTCAAAACAGTCACACCCAGGTTAAATCCCAACACCTGATCTGCCTCCCCATACAACAACAGCAGGCACATTCCACGTGCACTGGATAAAACAGCCTGTTCAATCTCACCTGCGTGCAGATAAGGCTAGCCCACCTCCATTGCTATTCTGAGCACTGACAGGCTGAACCTCGGAGGGTGAGACCCAAGCCCTCAAAGGCGTCTTTCCACCAGACAAGCCTCCTGCCTGAGGTTCTGGTTCCTCCATGACTACCTGGAGGGGCTCTGAGGTTACTGTGAAAGGATCAGCTCCAAATAGATCCGGTGCTCCGTACAAATGGCTCTGTGTTTTAGCTTCAGCTTGAGGCTTCGGGGTGACTGACTCATTCGTGACTGCTCTTGCAGAGAGGTTTTGATTAGGTGTGGTGATGGTTGTTTCTTCTTTATATGCAGGTTCTTGTTGAGACTTGAGAGTCTTATGATCGGGGTGAGTTGTGGAAGGAGAAATCTGGTTTCGTCTCCGTGAATTCCTTCTTTGGAAAGCAGGACTGTCCTCATCTTGTTTGTTTGAATCGCTGCCATTAAAACTAGCAAATGGATCCGTTAGTTTCTCTTGACCAAAAATATTATCGAGATCATCTGGTGTAATTCCCTGATCCTCGAGTTTCTGCTCTTTTTGTGCACTGCCCATGAAAAGGTCAACTTTTTCTTGGTTCTGCTTCGGCTGAGCCCAGGGGTCTTTGGAAAGAAGATCAGTACTGGGGAATGGATCAAACTCTACAAAGTTCTCCTTTGTCCGGCTGCCTATTTTGTCCAAGCTGCTCATATCTGAACTAGATAATGTCTGTACTGGTGTCACATCAGAGTCTTCTTGCTGTATTGGCTCTTTGCCACTAACCCTCTGTCTGGGTTTGGCTGTGGGTGCCTCTTTGTTTACAGTGACTTGCACGTTTCTTTGATCATCTGGCGTTGGTGCGTCCCAGTCTGCTTGGCTTGTTGGTCTGGCTGCAGGTGATGGGTGCAACACCTTCCTCGTTCCATCCCTGGACCTCGCTGGGAGACTTTCCCTGCTTGAGACATCCGTGATCGCAGGTCCTGGGACTGCAGACGGACTCGGCCTCATGGCAGATTGGTGGTTGATGTTCTGGTTCTGTCTTTGACTGGAATCTGACACTGTTCGAGGGAGTGGAGGAGGAGGTGCGACTGATTTAGGGGGAGGAGGTGCGGCTGATTTAGGGGGAGGTGGGGCTGCTACTTTCTTTGATGACACTGGTTTGGTCTCCGGAGGTTGCGGCTGATAATGCCTCATAGCAGGACTCTCCTGCTGGAGTGAAGACATGACAATGGGTTCATGGTCCTCTGGGCCGTCCACACTCATCTCTGGACCCAGAAATTCAGGTGGAAGGTCCCTGTGTCTCTGACTGACCTCAGCGATTATGTGGTCCCATCGAGTGTGCCCTTGCACTCCGTGTCTCTTTTGAGGAAACAATGTGTCATAATCAGGAAGTGGTAGAGACATTTTTTTGCCTTGCTGCAATTCATCGACCTCTACGTAAGCTGGGTTACTGATCTCCCTGACAGGAACGTTATTTCCAGGGGGCGGGGGAGCTCTTTTCTTCTTATCCGCCATGGTGGGTGAAGATCCCACCGAGGACAAATCGTCTACGCTGCCACGAGGCGAACAAGAAGGGCTTTGGCTTATGTTTGGTGGCGCGAGGGAGGAGTGGAGGTTGGAGAAAGTATCAGGGGACTCAGAAGGGACACTAGAGAGGGTGGGCTCGGAGGTGGCTGGGGAGGGACACAGCTGACTGGGGGTTTGGGAGTCAGTAGGTTCAGACTCCAAAGATTCAGCCAATCTGCCAAGGAGTGAAAACAAAGGCCTACAGAGTCAGAGTCAGTGTGACCATCACAACACCTACAGTCATTTCCACCAGTATACAACCCATCACCAAAGTCGATCAACCAAAACGAATAAATTCCCACCTACAGACTGTTTTAGAGATGTAACAATACCAAAAAGTCAAGGTACGATAATACCATGATACAAAGTCCACGATACGATATTTATTGCAATGATTAAAAAAAGATTCCGATAATGACTTTAAAAAATGTAAAAAAGTAGGATAATTTCTTTTGTTTTATAAAAAAATGAATGACCTGCACACATGGTGGCAACAATGTGATACTGAAAAAGTACTGAAGTACTGATATTTTTGACAACCATAACCTGATGATCATTAACAAATCTATACTCAATAGTCTAACAGTGGCAAAAAAATAAAGGCTTAAATAAAAAAATCGAATTGAATCGTGACCTTGAAACAGAAAGCCAAATCGAATCATGGACTTGGAGAGTGCTGTTATTAAATGATAATTTAATATCTGTAATCTGACAGCAATTTTTGTTTGTAATGTTGTTTTTTCCAATTAACTTAATGTGCTCCTGTTTTCCTTCTTTAATAAATTATAATAAAAGTAGCCAGCCATGACCTAAGCATGTGCAAAAAAGTGTTATGAATTATCTTTGGCAACAAATGTTTGGATTACGAGAATAAGTATGAACAACTGCAAAAAAAAAATAATGCAGCAGTCAGTAGCAGTCATTTTACAAAATAAAATGAAAATAATAAAAAAGATTAATTGTAATATCGCAAAATGTGATATACTGTTACATCCCTAGACAGTTCAATATTTACTGAACTATTAAAAATGGTCCTAATTCTGCACTAGACTATTGAACATGATAAAATCATTTGCTGTAAAAACCATTCAATGTCAATGTCCAACCCACAGACAGAACCTTGAAAATTCACATGGCTTGCGGTTAGTTTCTATTTTTAGCTGTGACATTCTCCTGCTGAGAAATTTTGACTGTCCAATGAAAAGACTACAATGTGATATTTCTTCTTAAAGATTATCCCAATTAGACCGTACTATGCAGTCCAACATGGCATCAAAATGTAACAAAATATCACAACTAACTAATACAAACAACTTGAAATGTCTTGGAAAATATCTGCCATCTAGAAACAAATCTTTAAAACAAGAACCACTGTAACATCAATGACGATAACAAGCACAAGCCCCCTTACCATTATGACTCAAACATGAAAAATCCAGTCCAATCCAGTCAGAAACAACTATAAATAAAGTCTAAACTCAAAATACAAGTACCTAAGACGTCCACACGGAAGGTGAGACTGTGGCTCAGTCACAACTTATGTGCTCTGAGTCCACTACCTGTTCCACAACATCGTCACAAACACAAACCACACCCAGATTCTCATCTGCACAGACACCAAACTGGTCCAACTGGTCCATCAACCGTTGGGTGGAAAGTCAAAGTTTTGGTAATTCAAGACAGTCACAAGGACGGAAAGTTGAGAAATTCCCAAGTTTCAGTGTTGGCAGAAACGGTGAGGGATGAAACCTAATAAACACAAGTAAAGTGTTTGTCTTCTCTTAAATAACATCTCTTGATTGACTCTTGCCTAGTTGGTGCATGGATAACACCCACCCACCCACACAGACTTTCTGTTTTGTAGTTTGTGTAATGTGTATTAAAAAGTTAAATAAAAGGCACATTCCACCAAAAAGGTAGTAGATAAAATGTGCAGTGTCATTTGTGAGCCTGTTGGAGGCAGTATTCAAATTCCAGTCAAGCAAGTCAAACAATAGTGTGACCAGGGGTCGCGTTAACCGAATATTTTCCGTCGTTGACCGGTTTTTTAAAACGGTGACGGAAAAATCTGAAGGCCATCTGTCATTTTGACAGATTGCAATTCACACCCCTGTCTCACACATGCAGAGGCGCAGACATTTTCAACTTTACGCACAGAGTACATCGCGGTAACCAAATCAATCAAAAAAAGATTCCCATCAGAGCATCTGAGCATCATCTCTGACCTGGACACCGCACTCAATGAATCTCGCTATCCGGGTGCTAACAGCGCGTTGAAGAGTTCTGGACAGGAGGCTTTGGAGCGCGTCTGTGACCGGTGCAGCTGAACCACTGGTGCAGAAGCAGCGCATGGTGCGGGATTTCCTCCCGCTGAAGCGAGTGCTTGCGGGATCAGGAAACCCCTCGTTCAGAGAGTCTTGCCGACTTCTGATCACTTCACCTGGAGAAATGTTCCCTGATTTCAAAACTTTGGCTGAAGTGGCGCTTGTAATTCCAGTCTCCAGTGTGGCAGCAGAGCGCGGATTCAGCCTCCAGAACAACATCAAAACAGCCATGAGAAGTCGTCTGTCCGAGGCAAAAGTTCAAAACCTCATGACAATAGCCTCTGTAGCAATCCCACTTGAGACATTTGATTACGCACAAGCGGGCACGCAATTCAAGTCCATGCGGACCAGGAGGAAGGTGTGAGACTGTGCGTTCAGGCCACAGCAGGTGAACTGTCCATATAAGTGCAGTCGTTTAATTTCACTGGGGCCACAGTCAGTGGTTTTTGTCATTGCGTTGAAAAAGTTACATGTATTCATCTGCTTGATGTGTGATGACACGGTGTGGATTCTCTGTTCAGCTTGTTCGGACTGGATATTAATTTAAAATTAATGAAAATTAATTTAATTTTTAAATTACTATCATTTTTAAAAAATTAAAGTGACAGGTAAAAATAGATTATGACGGGATTTTTATGACCCTGTCAGTCAAAATGACAGACAACAAAAAAGTCTAGCGCAACCTCTGAGTGTGACTGTAAGAAACTACTAAGCATCCGAAGCGTCTTAACACTGACATAACAGCAACATTATTACATAACATTCATGCAGAGTTATAATCAAAATCATAATATAGTCCAGTGCAATATCACAATTCCCAACCTTGAGACCTCAAAAATATACATATATATCTTTAGGCAATCAGATACTTCTATCACAATTATTAGCTTTTTTTTTTATATACAGTAAAATGTCACAACATACCATTATAAATTAAACATTATGGGGATACAGAGATTCCCTGGCCTCCATAATTTTTTCAGTGAAAATGAAATACAAAAATTACTGTTCCCTTTTGCAATTAATTGCAATATTTTTGAAACTGCAATTTGGCAAAATGAAATATACAAATAGCAATAAAAAAAATTATTGCACCAACATAATGAAGTACAGCAGTGTTGCAGAGATGTCCAGGCCTAAAAATCTTGTTCTCCAGATGTAAGAAAACATGTTTATTTGGCAAAGACCCCAACAAATGTCACATCATCATGATTGTAATAGTTTCTTTAGTGAAAATGAACATTGTGATGCAGAAATTATCATTCCCACTAATCGTGTTGCATATCAACATTGCAATTTCAGTCAGAATAATTGCACAATAATATTTTTTTTACAGTTTCATGCAGCCCTAGTTCCCACTAAAATCATGACTTAAATCACACTAGCATTATCTGTCAAAATAATTGCAAAATTATTTTTTTTTGCATACTTTTCAGCCCCAGTGCAAAGTACCTAGCTGAAAGTATATAATACAACTAAATGAGAAGAAAGCCCACTGTACCTGGGTTTGACTGCAGACACTTTAGCGGTGCG
>JAJHUR010007388.1:0-10767 GCA_027495735.1 Lutjanus campechanus | reverse complement strand
CCCCCAGCTAGAGGTCCCTGGTTGACTAGTAGTCAGGATTCGGGGTGGAGGGGGTGAGGGGGGCCTGATTGGCTGAGGAGGCCAGAGGGGATCTGGAGCAACATTGGGGGGGGGGGGCAGGACTATATACAATAACGGAAACTTATACTATGTACAAAATCTAACTATTTACAAGAAAAACAGCAAAGAAAACTTACAATGAACTATTACAAAACAAACACAAAAGGAAACTTGACAAAAGAAATACATGCAAATGAACTAAGCACAAAAGCCTCATGATAAAGTAAAATTAAATTATGTAAAAGAAAGAAAGATTACATCGATAAAAACACACAATTGAAATATTTACAAGAAAGGAAACTTAGATGAAACTATGCAAAAGAAATGAAACTTAAATCCATAAAAACTCTTAAAAACTCTTCTTCATCGTTGACCTTAAGTCTCTCCTCTAGTGGAGGAGTGGGAGGGGTAGCAGGAAGCATTTTAGAAACACAGCAGCACCCCGATTTACCTGCCATCTCACTTTCCACTTCAAGCGGCAGCCATTTCTCTGAGGGCTGGGTAAAAATCAGCTGTGGGGGCTCGTAAGGGACGGTGGTGAGGGGGCCTACTCAGGGTTGAGGTAACTGGGTCAGGGGTAGTCTCTGCCCCAGAGGTCCTCGCCCCATCTGTAGGGAAGCTGGAGCCTCCTATTGGAGGTGATGTCCAGGAGGTACCTGGAGGTACAGGGGGACATGGTGCTCCTAGGCCCGCATGGGATGGGTCCCGGTGGAGTACACCACCATGTCCCCCAGCTAGAGGTCCCTGGTGGACTAGTAGTCAGGATTCGGGGTGGATGGGGTGAGGGGGGCCTGATGATGATGATGATGATGATGCAGCCGAATTGTGGGGTGGGGGTGGGGGATGGGGTGGGAATTTGGGTCCGAATTGGGGGGATAATTTGGGGGCAAATTGTAGGGTATGGGGGGTTGATAAAGGCACTTGGGCCTGGTGCCATGCTCCGTTTGGTGGACTTGAACGGGGACAGGGACTGGGGGCTGTTAAAGTGAATCACCGGGGTGGCTAGATAAAAAAGAAAAAGAAGGTGTTCACTCAAAAGTGGAACATTTTTCCACTGAAGTGGGCGGCGGGGGGAGTTGGAAAAGCGGGCACATCAGCGCCCGCTACACACACACACACACACACACACACACACACACACACAAATGTGTGTGAGGACCTTGGCTGCGTTTTGCCGGGTGCTCCTGAAGAAAGAAGCAGCAGTGATGCCTGTCCTGGTACTGCTCCTTCCTGTAGCCTCCCACCAGAGTGTATTATTATTATTATAATTTTTATAGTATATATAGATATATATATATATATATATAATTATTATTATTATCAAAAAGAAAGGAAACTTAGCCATTGAACTATAAACAAAACATGAGGGTAACTATATACAATGTGTAGAAAAATAAAAACACAACAGACTAAAAACTGAAACTTAAAACATAAAAACATGCAATTGAACTATTTGACTATTTGTCACGAGGGGAACTTACAAGAAACACATGCAAGGAATGAAACTATGTAAAAGAAAGGAAATTTAAATCAAGAAAACACACCCAATTGAATGATTGACAAAAAAAATGGAAACTTAAAACATAAAAACATGCACTATTGAACTATTTGCACAACATAAGAGGAAATATATACAATAAAGGAAACTTAACTTAAAAAAAAATACATGCAAAGGAACTATTTACAAGAAAAACAAAAATAAAACACAAATGTTATTATTATTATTATTATTATTATTATTATTATTACTGTTATTATTATATTATATTATATATATAATTATTATTATTATTATCAAAAACAAAGGAAACTTAGATAGACATACAAAAAGACCAAAGTGAAAAAAAAAAAAATTCAACGCAGAACCTCGAAGAACCTCGAAAAATTAAATAAAAGAAAAACACACAATTGAACTATTTACAAGAAAGAAAACTTAGATGAAACTAAGTGCGGCGGGGGGAGTTGGAAATGCGGGCACATCAGCGCCCGCCACACACACACACACACACACCCTGGAGGACCCTCTGTAGGGAAGCTGGAGCTTCCAGTCCCTCCACCGCCACTGCTAATTTGATAGCCATAGCTATGTGAGCCACGGGTTGGCAAAGTAAACTTATACTATGTACAAAATTGAACTATTTACAAGAAAAACATGAAAGGAACTATATACAATGTGTGGGGAAAAAAAACAAAAAAACAAAAGCATTTTGAAGAGAAATACTCAGACAGATACTAGCCCCTCTTTGCTCAAACTATGTTGTAAGTCACTTATTCCGATAAATGTCAGCATTTATGTTGCATTTCCCCTAATAAGTGACATCTCAGATTTGTGTAACTTTGCCAAATTAGATCAAACTACAATAAAGTATGACAAATGTCATAACATTCAATCTCACTGGAGAAAGACAGTTGGCTTTTAATGTGTCAAGATAAAGACTTATTCCGAACCCTGTCAACAGTCTCATTCACTTATACTGATAAATTTCAACATTTATGCTGCAGCCTCCCCAGATAAGATAAATGTCAGATTTGTCTACTTTCACCAAATTACATCAAACTACAATAAAGTATGACAAATGTGACAAATGTTTTTATTTGAAACCATTTAAAACAACCCAGGAAGGTCAGGGGTCAGGATAATATAACAGCCAAAACATGGTTTCCTCTCCAAAATTCTCTGCAAAACAGCTTGTGATACCTTGCATTTGTGTTCTGTTGTAGGTGTTGTATTGTTGGGCAACATTAATTGGCCCATTATCATTCCTCAATTATGTGTACATAGGGTATGCTGCACGTTTAATTGCCCCATTATCATTCCTCAATCACATGTAAATAGGCTGGACTGAATGTGTTGACAAACAGTTTCAATCTCAAACTAGCTGCATGTACACAAGCTTGATATTGTTAGAAAGAGCAGATTGTAATCTATTTTGGTGTGTAACATGTTTGACTTAAAGCATTTTGAAGAAAAATACTCAGACAGATACTGCCCCCTCTTTGCTCAAACTATGTTGTAACTCACTTATTCCGATAAATGTCAGCATTTATGTTGCATTTCCCATAATAAGTGAAATCTCAGATTTGTGTAACTTAAGCAAATTCAATCCAAATACAATACAGTATACATTAAATTACTGAGTGATACATTCTCTCTCCACTGCAAATGATTTTAGTTGAACCCATTTATAATAATCCAGAAAGGTCAGAGGTCAACATCAGTCTAATGAAAACAAGTCAGCTTACACACGCATCAACTTTAATATAAACTGTGACAAATTATACTTCAAAATACTGAGTGTAAATACATAGTTTATTAAAATGTACTTATGTGCTTTGAAATTACAAAAGTGGCATCAGAATGCTCCCCTTACTAACCTTAACCAGCTGGACCCTGTCAACAGTCTCATTCACTTATACTGATAAATTTCAACATTTATGCTGCAGCCTCCCCAAATAAGTGCAATGTCAGATTTGTGTAACTTTCACCAAATTAGATCAAACTACAATAAAGTATGACAAATGTGACAAATGTTTTTATTTGAAACCATTTAAAGCAACCCAGGAAGGTCAGAGGTCAGGACATTGTCAACAAAAACAAGTCAGCTTAAACACCCATCAACTTTAATATAAACTGTGACAAATTATACTTCAAAATACAAAATACTTGCAGATTCCTGAAATAAATGAAATCTCTCTCACTTTCTGGGCCAAAACAGACATGTTTTATTTGAAAGTTAAGCAAGTAAAACTTTGCTTGGCCACATTTTTGTTTCTGAGTGAATGCAGAGATCAACCAGCTCCACCCCCAGCAATAGAAATGCTAAAATGGGCGGGACCGTCAGATACACATAAGCAGAAGCCAAGAGCCACTGACTCCAGTTGATTTTCATCCTCGACACTGTCCAGAGAAGGTCAACTTGAGAGATCATCAGACAACATTCTTCCAGCAAACAGAAAACAAGAAGACTAAAGTCTACCAAGAAGAAGAAGAAAAAAAAGCAATTTTAATTGCTACATCTAAAGAGCTTTTGCTTTCTGCAATTGAGCTTTTGACTCGGAGTTCCAGTCAGCTACAGAAGCTTATTCTTTTTTTCCACCAGCTTTTTCTTTTCCACAAGAATGGCTTCCCAGAAGTAAGTTTAATATCAGCTTCATGGCTGAGAGTCTAAGAGTGTTTGCATAGGGATATTAGGCAATATTAGGCAGATGTTCATAATGTTATGCCTGATTAATGAATTTGAGAACTGTTTGGCACTAAGTGTGTGAGTTACTCTAGGATCAGAGTAAGCTTTAAATAAATGAAGTATGCCTCTTTCTTCTTCCAGGAAACCAAACAGGCACTATCTGCTGTGCCCTGTGTGCCTGAAAACACAGCAAACCCTGTCAGTGCATCTGCGCAGGGTCTGCATGAAGAATCGCACACAGCAAGCCATTGAAGAAGAGGTGGAGAAGGCAAAGGATGAAGCCCAAGAAATCCTGGCGAGTGGCAGAGTGTTTAGTTATGGGGTGCTTAAACAAATTGTAGAAGATCGCAATCCACTCTCAAGGTTAGTGGTTGAGCTATTCAGTCACATTACTTCCAGAAACTGAAATGTTGCAGTTAACTCACTTATTCCGATAAATGTCAGCATTTATGTTGCATTTCCCCAAATCAGTGAGATCTCAGATTTGTGTAACTTCACAAAATTTGATCAAACTACAATACAATATACATTAAATTACTGAGTGATACATTCTCTCTCCACTGCAAATGATTTTACTTGAACGCATTTATAATACTCCAGAAAGGTCAGAGGTCAACATCAGTCTAATGAAAACAAGTCAGCTTAAAGACCCATCAACTTTAATATAAACTGTGACAAATTATACTTCAAAATACTGAGTGTAAATACATAGTTTATTAAAATGTACTTATGTGCTTTGAAATTATGAAAGTGGCATCAGAATGCTCCCCTTACTAACCTTAACCAGCTAAACCCTATCAACAGTCTCATTCACTTATACTGATAAATTTCAACATTTATGCTGCAGCCTCCCCACATAAGTGAAATGTCAGATTTGTGAAACTGTCACCAAATTAGATCAAACTACAATAAAGTATGACAAATGTGACAAATGTTTTTATTTGAAACCATTTAAAACAACCCAGGAAGGTCAGAGGTCAGGATAATGTAACAGCCAAAACATGGTTTCCTCTCCAAAATTCTCTGCAAAACAGCTTGTGATACCTGGCATTTGTGTTCTGTTGTAGGTGTTGTATTGTTTGGCAAATTTAATTGCCCCATTATCATTCCTCAATTTTTGTGTAAATAGGGTATGCTGCACGTTTAATTGCCCCATTATCATTCCTCAATCACATGTAAATAGGCTGGACTGAATGTGTTGACAAACAGTTGCAATCTCAAACTAGCTGCATGTACACAAGCTTGATATTGTTAGAAAGAGCAGATTGTAATCTATTTTGGTGTGTAACATGTTTGACTTAAAACATTTTGAAGAAAAATACTCAGACAGATACTGCCCCCTCTTTGCTCAAACCATGTTGTAACTCACTTATTCCGATAAATGTCAGCATTTATGTTGCATTTCCCATAATAAGTGAAATCTCAGATTTGTGTAACTTAAGCAAATTCGATCCAAATACAATACAGTATACATTAAATTACTGAGTGATACATTCTCTCTCCACTGCAAATGATTTTACTTGAACGCATTTATAATAATCCAGAAAGGTCAGAGGTCAACATCAGTCTAATGAAAACAAGTCAGCTTAAACACGCATCAACTTTAATATAAACTGTGACTTCAAAATAGTATACTTGAAAATACTGAGTGTAAATACATAGTTTATTAAAATGTACTTATGTGCTTTGAAATTATTAAAGTGGCATCAGAATGCTCCCCTTACTAAGCTTAACCAGCTGAACCCTGTCAACAGTCTCATTCACTTATACCGATAAATTTCAACATTTATGCTGCAGCCTCCCCACATAAGTGAAATGTCAGATTTGTGTAACTTTCACCAAATTAGATCAAACTACAATAAAGTATGACAAATGTGACAAATGTTTTTACTTTTTGTTGTTGGTGTTAAAATACTTTGCCTTTCTCATTGAAAGGTTGATTGAGGAGCTGCAGCGTCACCACATGACTGTGATTGGTGCTCCTCCCCCACTGCCTAATGCTGATGTTGTGGATGGAGCTTCCGCCAGCACAACCAGTCAGCCACCTGAGAG
Organism: Lutjanus campechanus; assembly: GCA_027495735.1. NCBI lineage: Eukaryota > Metazoa > Chordata > Actinopteri > Lutjaniformes > Lutjanidae > Lutjanus > Lutjanus campechanus. The sequence continues at coordinate 4,471 of JAJHUR010007388.1, read as the reverse complement.
TGCAACTGCTGAGACAACAGAGAGTGAGCAGTCTGACGAGGCCTCTGTAAGCAGTGGCGAGCGGTTTCAATGGTGAGGGTCTCAGTTTCTCAAGTTCTCTGACAATGTTTGTTTTTGATTGTGGCGCACATCAACCACAATAATGCACTTTTCTGACAAAACACTCACCCTATATTGCAGTCCTCAAAACTTGAAGTATACCAACCCGACCAGGCAGCTGATGGAAAAGAGGGGTCTTTACAAGAAACACTCGCTGGACCATCCACTCCTGAGGGACTTTGGAAACTACCTAAAAATTGAGCTCAGAAATGAATGTTTCAAACAGGAGGTTGGGACCACCATCGACCATTATGTATATGCAAGTAAATAAACAATTAAGCAAAATTGTCGTGAGTAGAATGTCAACATGTTCCCTTTTCTTTTCAGGTTGAAAACGTTGCTCGGTACCTGTATTTTGTGGACCCACAGGCACCATCTCTGGGCTTTGTCAGAAACAGGGAAAAGCTCCGTGAGTATCTTCGTGAGCTCTCAGATGCCAAGTTGAAACACCAGACACAGCAGAATTACCTCAAGTCCCTGAAAAGGTTGGAAACATTTGTTGTTTTTCATATGATTTCAAAGTTGTAGACAATAAATGTAAACTGGTTTAAATACATGTAAATACTCATATGCTCTCTGACAGATTTCTGGTGTATCACACGGTCAACACCAGCCTCAGACACGAGGACGAGACACTTTATGGAGATTGCAAGGCCTTCATGGATTACATTGCATTCCTGCAGAAGTCCTCCAATAAGGGAGTGAGCAAAGAGATGACACAAGTGAGGTAAGTGTTTTCACTCATGTAAAGGGATTACACTACAGAAACAGTGAGCAATGTGGCAAATGTGATCATTTGTAAATACATTTGATGTTTATTTTTTTCCCTCTCTCAGGCATGGAAGATTGATTGAGAAAAATCCACTGACCACATCAGATTGCTGGACTTTACTGAAAGCTGCCAAAAGGGATTTCTTGGCTGTCATTGGAAAAGTGTTTGACAACAGAGATGTCATCCTGGAGAAATCTGAGTGCCTTTTAGTGGTGTACTATCTGGAGGCTGTTGTGATACTGAAACATCTCCAGCGACCAGGCGTGGTGGAGCACATGACTGTGAGTATTGTTGTGCCCCTTTGGTCTTCATTAGTATATTTCCCCTGAGGTTTTAGTCATTAATCTTACTCACTGATGTGGTATCCTTGTTTTGTACAGGTCCAGGAGTGGACTTCCAGGAAGCGATCTGGATCACATGTCATTGTTGGGGTTAAGGAGCACAAGACCGCAGCACAGCAAGTGGCCACATTTGCCCTGACTGAGGAGGAGGAGTGTGTAAGTTCACAACATTTCCTGTGAGAATCTGTTAGAGCCTGTGCAAAAGCAGAAATTAATCTTTATTCCATTTTCTCCTCTGCCAACAGTGGTTCGACAAGTACTACACTCTGGTGCGGCCACAACTCTACAACTGCAAGAAACGCAAGAGGGTTGAGGATGAGGATGAGGATGAGGATGTGACAGGTGGAGAGGAGCGATTTTTCATCTCCTCCTCGGGCAAGGCAATCCACAATGCCTCCAATGATCTCTACCGGCTGCACCGCAAGTAAGCGAACTATGATGATTCTTCATTTCCCCTCCAATATGACCACTTTCTCAGGTGAGATGTGTTAATGAACCTCTCTTTAATAAACTGTTTGCATTTTAGATATAACCTGCCATCAGTGACCAGCCATTGCGTACGGAGGACCTTTGAGACGGCCACTAAGCACATGACCGATGCAGACAAGTCGCGCATTGCTGACTATCTCACACACTCAAATACCACTGCGGAAAAACACTACCGCATGAAGGATCCAACCACTATCGTGTACACCAGTGAGCTGGTGGAAAAAATGGTTCCTCCCTCAAGGTAAGTGTTTTACATTTGTGAAAGCAATTAATACAAACATAATCAAGACCACCATAATTTATATTTAGACACACTGAAAGTCTTATGTTTTTCTTATAATATTATTCACTTACTATTTCATGTAGTGGTGACTCTGCTGAAGAGAGTACCAGCCGTGGTGCCCGTAGCCATGCCCGTGATGGTGCTGAGTCTGAAAATGTGCAGATGGAAATCCAGGAGGCATTTGACCAGCTGCTGAGGACGCACCCGGTGACTCTGGATGGGGTAGTGCCGAATATCTCTGAGCGGAAAAAGGTGTCCCCAGAATATCAGAGGCAATTGTACGAGCGTTGGCTGAAGGCACAGAAGAAACTGCGTGTGCAGCATATTCGCTGTGAGTATTCTCTTTCCATATTTAGCATAATCATCATCATCACATGATTCAAAGATGACAACTACTGTCTTCTTGACATTTTTGTTTCGGTTTAATGATGTTTCATCCCTTTCAACAGCATACTTCTGCCGACGTCGTCCAGCAGAGGACCGGGTCAAGAACTGGATCACCAAACAGGGATGGAAAGGCAATATCCCCTCTCCTGAGAATGTCCTGCGTGACTGGGTGCCCTCTGGATCTGAGGACAAGATTATGGACTGCACTCCGATCCGGAAGCTTGTCCGATCTCAGAAGTGGAAAGGCCTTCTGGTTGCTGACATTGAGGGGAAGGGCAAAGGGCTTGTGGCCACCCGCAGATTCCAATGCGGGGAGGTGCTCTGTGACTATCACGGACATGTGGTCACACACAGCGAGGGCCAGAAAATACACCTGACCACCAGTGAGAAGGAGACTGGCTATATGTTCTTTTATAGGAACAAAAAAGGTCAGGCAATGTGCATTGATGCACATTCACCTTCCTGCGAGTGCCACCCCGAGATGGAAACTTTTGGCAGGCTCATCAACCACTCAAAGAAGACAGCCAACGTAAGGCCCAAGTTTTGCACTGTAGAAATTGATGAAGAGGAAAGAGATGTTATTCTTTTCCTTGCAACGAGGACCATTGAAGTAAATGAAGAGGTGTTGTATGACTATGGAGTCAACACAAGGTCTTTTGGTGGAGAAGGAGAAGCATGTGACTGGCTTGACGATGAGTAGTCAAGCAACGGCCTTGAGACATTGTGGTCATGTCCCTTACCCGGTGAAATGTATCACAAATGTCTTCTGTCTTGGCCAAGAAACATGTCTTATGTTTCAATTGTACACTTGTTGAACTCCCGCTCCACCTTCACCTCAAAAGCCTGCCACGCTGCTTCATGATCCTTTGATTTGGTCGACACCCCTGCTGTGCTGCTGCTGCTTGACTGGTCTGCAAGCCTGAGGATGATGTCTTCAGTATCCTGATTCTCCTAGCACAACACTTTATGATCCAGTACTGTGAATACTAAAGGAATATGTTCAGCCTCGATGATGAAAAGTACTCTACCTTGCAACGGCCTTGAGACATTGTGGTCATGTCCCTTACCCGGTGAAATGTATCACAAATGTCTCCTGTCTTGGCTAAGACACAGTACACACTTCTACACTCCTTCACCTCAAAAGCTCGCCACACTCTCTCCAGAGCTTCAAAGTCTCACCACCCCTTCTGTTTCTCATGGGTGAGAAACTGTACCCAAACAGACCAGGTAATGAAATTGTTTGACATTATTCATCTGCCAGTATTTTGTGCACTTTTGTTTGTAATTTGTGTAATTTTGATATCAGACATATTGTCTGATATCAAAATTTGATGAGGTGACTACAAAGATCTCTATGACATGTTTCATGACAAGTGTTTTTTTTATTTTCTCTGTCCCACATGCTTCTGCCTGCACTCTCTCTGATCTGCATATCTAACCTGCTGTTTCTCATGGCTGAGAACTCCAAGCAGCATTCAGGTAGGGCAGGTAATGAAATTGTTTATTAACTTGCCACTGTTATTCCTGAGGAATAGCTTCCCAGAGGCAAGCTAAGATCTCTTAGTTTCTTCTCACCACAGAAAGGCAAAGAATGACACATCCCCCACAGAAGGTGTTGAAATGCTCAAGTGGTTGGTCACATCTTTTGTTCTGCTTAACGATCCTTTGTTGTGGTTAACAGCCCTGCTGTGCTACTGCTGCTGATGCTGTTTGACCAGGATGATGACTTCAGGATCCTGATTTCCTAGAATAACATCATAATCCAATTCTGTAAATAGTAAAGGAATATGTTCACTTGTTTTGTCTTAGGTGAGATGCTCTGTTGTGAGCTTTTACATGGTGTAATTTGAAACCTTTTCTCACGCTTGAATTTTTTCTTGACAGTAGCATTTGCTCTTGTGCACTTGTGCTCTTGTGCACTTTGCTACTGTGAAAATGTGCTTTTCTTCATTGTGTGAAAAATGAAGGAATATATTATCATCTAATATAATATCAATCTGTCAATCCTTTCCGTGTCCGGGCCGGGTGAGGTTTCCCGTGTTGAGTCAAATTAAGCCGCAGGCTCCACTCCTGGTGGTGCCCTTCCGTCAATTCCTTTAA
>JAJHUR010007350.1:968-30066 GCA_027495735.1 Lutjanus campechanus | reverse complement strand
GGTTTGTCTGTGTAGCTAATGTTAGCAGTTGGTCTGTGTATCTAACATGAGGAGTTGGTCTTCCCTGTAAATGGTTTTTTTTAATTAGATTGAATTCTTGGATGATGACAGATTTTCACAGCTGTAGGCAGAACTGTCACTGTACTGTACTGTGATGTTGTTCCTCTTTTCCAGTGAAAGCATTTATTCATTAGAGGCCATGATAATTGACATTAAGTTCAGCTGGTTTCACAAAGACCAGAGTGGTGCTGTGAGACTCGTAAAGTGCTGTAATGTGTGTACACATGTGCGCTCGTATCTGTAATCTGACTGCGTATTTTTTCTGTTACTGTAATGGATTACAGTTAATTTTTTGTATCCCAATTGTGTAATCCTGTTACACGTATTCTGTTACTCCCCATCACACACTCACACACACACACACACACGCTCACACACAAGATTCATTCACAGCAAGCCCCAGAGAAAGCCTCACACAAAGTGCTGTGTCCTCATTCATATTGCATGTGAAAGCCCCGTGGCTGTCATGTAACTGAACTTATGTCACGTCTGTAAAATGGCCATCACGGTGTGAGCTAGCACCCAGTTAAAAGCCAGGGCAGGCATGACTAAAGGAATATAGGCCACAGGCAACAGACCTCCTGCTTCCTCTCTCCTCACTCTCCGTTCATTTCTTTCAGCTTTCTTTATTTTTTCTTTTTTTTTTTAACTTCTCAGCTGTGGCTGGGTGCATTCGCCTGCCTGTGAAGTTTTGGTTGAACAGCAGGACATTTTTTCCTCCTCCTACTCTTCTGTCTACCTCGCATGTATCTCTTCTGCTCTGTTGAGAGTGCACATATATTCTTTTAGCGCCCTCCAAAGGAGGCTGAGCGTGCAGCAAGCTCCCGTTCCCACTGCTTTCAGAGATAATTGCAGTGAATGCGACTTTCAGGGAGCAGTGATATCAGTGTGAATTCTTTCTTCTACCATATTGGAGTAGAGCTGCAACAATTAGTTGATTATTGACAATTGACTACACTATTAATGTAAAATGACTGTAAAATATCAGTATTTCAACTCATTTCTACTGTGCAGTAGTAATATTTTCCGATGTGCAATGATTTAAAATTCAACTATTTTGTCTTGTTTGTCTGTTGTTTATATATAGTGTTCCTATTTTTTTTATATTTCCTCCTGTTTATATTGTTCTCTTCTTATTTATATTGCTTGTTTACTTATTTATTTATTGTTTTTTTATTGGTGCTTCTGCCTATTTTTCTGTTTGCTTTGCTGGCAACTATTTTTGATGATCAGTTAATCGTTTTTGAGCAAAAATGTCAAACACTCTGATTCCATCTTCATAAATGTGAGAATTAGCTGCTTTTCTTTGTCATTTGTGACCGTAAATTGTCATGTGTTTGGGTTTTGGACTGTTGGTTGGACTAAAGAAGCAATTTGAAAACATCACTTTGGGCTCTGGGAAATTGTGATGAAATTTCACAATTTTTTTTTACATTTTCTAGATTAAGCCAGAGGTTTTCAAAGATGAAAGCAGGCCTCCCCAGGAGGGCTCAGTGAATTAAAGTGAAAAAATATTACATTAGTTCTTAAACTAGTTCTAAAGGAGATAACATAGAATAGTCTAAATGTGTGTGATTTGATTTAAGAGGTAGTTCACAGATACAGTATTGGGAAATTTTTCTGTTTTTCCCACTTTCCCAGTGTCAGACAGAACTTTTCTTGTATGGGGTGTTGATGTCTGAAGTTTTATAAAACAGTAATGTGAGACTAACTTGGCTCAATTACTGTGTCTATGGGATTAAATGACATAATCATGATCCCAGAGACATCCAGAAATTGAGCAAAGCTAAGCACATAAAATAACGGGGCACAGTCTTAGGCTCTGAAAACTCTTGGACTAAGTGATTGATTGATTGATTAAGCAATTAATTGTGAAAATAATAAGTTGATTAAATAATGATCACTAGTTGCAGCCCTTTTTCAGACAATGATTTGCAGGGTTCTTATAGGTGCGGGAAATCCTTGAAAACTTGGATTTTAATCTAATGTTTTCAAGGTTTGAAAAGTACTTTGGTTTTGGAGAAAGTCCTTGAAACGTGTTGGAATTGTTTTTTTTTGTGTTACTTTCATAATAAATCATGTTCTGATTGTGAAGTTCACTTTTAGATAAAGAAATAAAATAAGCCAGAAAGAGCCTAAATGCTTTTGCCTTTTGCACAAAATAAAGACAATTCTGCCACAGCCTTGCATGCACAATAACATCTGATTGAAGGTGATGAAGAAATAAAATTGGGCCTAATCATTTTGAGCACTGAATATGGCTTGAATTAGACTTTAGAAAAGGTTTAGAAACCCTGTATTTGGTAGATAACATCACAAATGTGTGTTACATGTAGTTTATGTGTATTGTTATGTTTTTATGTGCCAGAATTTTCATATATATGTTTCTTTTGTTTGTGTTTCAGTACATGACTGCTGCAGCTGCCGCGGCGCCTATGCAAGGGACCTACATTCCCCAGTACACTCCTGTGCCTCCAACAGCCGTCCCTGTCGAAGTAAGACCCACAAACACACATGCACACGCTACTTACCAATAAAAAAAATCTGTCTGTGTTTACCCAAAGGAGGACATCATTACTCCTGACAGCCCACTCACTTAACGCCCACAAGCACTCACTTCATCCATTTGTAAACCTGCTTGCCACATCAACAGATGAAAACAGTCATTAAACAGACAGATTACATTTGTAACACGCTGTAAATTGCTCTTATTCCCTCTAAACTAACGGCCTCGCACCACCACCACCACCAGAATTGTGAGGGTAAAAACTGCAAGCGAAGCAGGATGAGTCAGAAGTTTTATAGTATTTGGGAAAGACATTTGAAGTGTGGCGCAGACTTTGTCACTTCTTCTGCGGCTGTCTCAGCTCCTGGCAGGTTCGGGCAGTCCAGCCTGAGAAATGATGAACGTGGAAAGCGGGCGGGCAGGCAGGCCGGTGAGGAGAGCGGGCCGGCTGTCTGGCGGCTGACAGTGCAGTCGTATTCAGATGGACTATCAGTCGTGTATCAGATGACAGCAGCTGAAGTGAGACACAGTGCCGGCGGTGCTGTCTCTCTCTCTCTCTCTCTCTCTCTCCATCTCACACACCCCCCCTCCAACAGCCGGTCCAGGCTGGTAGGTAGCTGGAACACACGCACATCCGTCAGCCACGGAGGTCTGGTTAGCCCACCAGCCACAGACAATGACAGTTTCCCCTGACAGACCCATTAGTCGCTCCTCCCCCCCTCTTATGTCCCCCTCCTCACAAAGTTCCTCATGAAGGAGTGGGACGGAGGAGAGAGATGTAGTTGTAGTGTAGCCCCTGGCGCCTCTTACCTATTTCATCCTGGCCGTCGTCCTCTCAATGCCAGCGTCAGCAGCGGGGTGTATATCACTGTATCAGCCGGTGTCTGGAGGGCTGATGTATGGACAGGACGCCGTATCCTTGAGAGCTTGTTAAAGGTGATTGAGACGACTCAGTGATGGGGACTATCGCTAATGCTCGACACACAAAAAGGCTAAGAGATTGTTGTGATTAATTCGGGGCACTTGGCCCTTTTTAAAGTTGTTTTTACCTCAAACATTTCTGCAAGCAATTGAGCATATTTTGAACTTTTTTTATTATGTGTACTTGTTTGACTCATATACATGAATCCCTATGCTATTCTGGTGGTGGGGTCTTAAAGGAGGTTCCAAGGGATCCCCTTTATTCACACTGTACGTCCATCCATAAATACAGAAGCTGGGAACAGCCTCACTTGCAATTCTTAGGATCGCGAGTTAATTATGTAGTTATCTCCGAATAACAAAGCTTATTTTGAGTAGTTAGAGTAAATGAAATAAATGAACTAATTATCTCAAGAAAATAATCTTTGTTATCCATACATCTAGTATTTCCAGTGATAAGTTACCTGTTATCACAGGAAAGATTTATTATCTTGAGATAATGAAATAATTAACCTGTTATCACAAGATAATAGGATATGTTCTTGAGATAAAGAAATAATCAACCTGTCTTGACAAGAAAATAAGCTTTGTTATTTTGAGTTAACTTAATAATTAACCTGTTATCACAGCAAAACAAGATTTATCTCAAAATAATGAAATAATTAACCTGATATCACAAGAAAACAAGATTTTTTTTATCTTGACATAACAAAATAATTATCTTGTGATCTTGAGATGACAGCATTAAAAAAAAACAGATTGTAGATACAGCCATTCTTGGCTTCCAAACATAAGAAATACAAAGATAGAATGTATGAATAAGAATAATATTTTGCACTATTTTGCACATGGGTTTCATACTCTTTCTGTAATAAAACATCTAAAAACAAAAATCTTGTCAGATGTGGAACCCTGGGACAAGATCTTGATGGGGGGTTTGTGGTTTCTTGATGTGAAAAAGTTTGAGAACTACTGCCTGATGCAGATCACAACAGGTGATGTTACTTCTCTTTTTGCACCACTTTGTTTGTGCACTTAGGTAGCTTCTTTGACTACATTTACATGCACACTAAATTTCCCAATTTGACAGTATTATAAATTTTATATGGGTCAGTAATATTACATTTGCATATTTTAAATTAGGCCTGATTCTAAATGTAGCATTTTCATATTAAGACATTTGAGATATTCTGATATTATTTGGGTTTTAGAAGCATTCATTGTACACAGCATGTATACAGTACCTTTTTTTTAATTTAAATGGTTTTAATTCTCACATTCTATTTTTAATGGTCGGTTACTGGTCTTAATTTAATTAATTCATAATTTAATTTTTATCTCCTTTAGTTTTTAATTTATTTTTCATGCATCAGTTTTAATTGTGTTTATTTTTCAGTATCCACTTAGTTCAACTTTCATGGCTCAAGCTCTGTGCAGCACACTGTGCATCCACCTGGAACGAAATGTGCTATAGAAATAAAATTTTGCTCGCTTGCTAGAGATGCATGCTCGAAGGAAAAGCTTTCTTCTTCTTCTGCTTTAGTGAAGCTGTGTCACGCTTGAGTGAAATGTTAAGATTCAAAACAGCTATTTTTGTCTGACTGCACCTTTACCGTGCATTCACGGAACAATGTTTTGTCTCCACCATTATTTTCTATGCATTTCTGACACACAGTGCATTGGCATCTTTAGATGAAAAGTTTGATATTTTAAATGAAGTTCCGTGCATGTGAGAAATGCTTATCTACACAGTTGAGTGATGGAGCTGTCAGTCTGAGAAGTTTATAATCACAACAGTTTTATTAGGCAAGCTTTTATACCACATCAAAGCTGCCATGTTTATTGCATGATATATCATTATTATTATTTATTTTTAAAGCCTAAAATTACAAGTTTGTCTGAAAGGGCTTTAAAGTCTGCACAACACATAGAATCTTCAAAAGTTAGACCCTTGATCTGGGGAAGAAAAAGCTCCTTTGAAAAGGAAAAATATATATAAAACAGCTACGGAGAACAAAGCCCCTCTCCAGGACAGGGGGACATGCAATAGTACAGTCAGTGGTAGTAAAGGAAGACTTTTTACTCCACTCAGTCACATACTTTTCTGCAGGAGGTGCTAAGCATTGCAGAGAGATGCTTGTTAAAGTTCAGATCTGACACATCTCCTCCCGCGTGTGTCCTCAGGGAGTGGTGACGGACGCCTCCCCCCAGACAGTGGCTCCCTCGTCACAGGAGGTGGCGGGCCAGCAGCAACAGATCCAGGTGGACAGTGCTGCCGACCATGTTCCTGCTTACTCATACCAGTCCAAGTAAGTCAAGCAGTGAAGCAGGACAGTTTCCGTCCCCCATTTTAATACGGTATTCCCTCTTCTTCTAAGGGTGATTTTTTTTTATTATACATTATTATTCTTTTGTAAATTAATTAGCTGTCCGCCTCTAATAATTGAAAGCATTAGGGGTAAGTGATATGACGATACGTTTTCTTAGACAAGACACATTTGTCAACCATCAGAGATTTAGCCACACGATTTATACCAAGGTATTTATCCCTTTAATATCTCAGTGTCTATTACTGTAGATCACGGTTGACGACATTGCAAATCAATGAGGAGGTCAGCTTCATGGTCATATTGGATTTTTACCTCAACCAAGGAGGTGTTTTTTGATTGTTTTTTTGTCCACCTCTCCGTCTGTCAGCAGGATTACGGAAAAAACTTACTGGGCTGACACTTGAAACTTTGTGGAAGGGTGTAGCATGGGACAAGGAGGAAGGCATTAAATCTTGGAGCAGATCCAAATCACTGGGCGTATACACATTTAGGGCTGCAACAAACAATTATTTTTCATAATCTTTTAATCTGTTGATTATTTTCTCAATTATTTGATTACTTGTTTTGTGTATAAAATGTCTAAAATGTCACCAGAGCCCAAGGTGACGCCCTCAAATGTCTTATTTTGTCCACAAGACAAAGATTCAGTTTACTGTCATAGAGGAGTAAAAGAAACCAGAAAATATTAATAATGGAAAAATTGAAATCAGAGAATTTGAATGGCTGAAAACACTTAATCAGTAATCAAAATAGTTGGCAATTAATTTAACAGTCAATTAAGAATTGATTCATTGTTGCAGCTCTGCACAAATTCACAATTTCACTTTTGTGAACATGGAAAGAATGAGCATTTTTACAGAAGAGTTAAGGGCAGACAATAAAAAATTGGAGGAAGAAGGTAGTATTTTGAGTTTATTCTAAACATTTTGACCTTATTCTCAAAATATATAATTTAAAAAAATCCTTCCTCTGATTTCTTGTCTCATATGCCTGACCCTAATACTGGCAGTTAGACTTTATTCTCAATTCAATTTCCTGCTCTACCCATAATGCCTGGCAGTAATGCTCCTCCATACATTTGGCCTCGGCAGAGGTCTGCATTCTCAGATTGCCCTTGTAGTTATATATTTTTTGCAACCATACGATACTTTTTATCCATATTTCCCTCTCCTAGCAAACACCGTCATTTTTATCAGTTCATTTTGTGGTCTAAAAAATAAACTCTGTCACAAACAGATTTTCAGTCCCTGAATAATCTGACCTGTATAGACAATCTTCCAGTATGTGAATTATTTGGTGATCTGAAGGGATATTGTCATACAAAATATTTTAGCTGTTTTGTTCTTTACAATAACAACATTTGCACTGAAACTGCAAAGTAGCAAATATTTTCAGTTAAGCTGCACAATACAAAAATACTCATCTGTAAATTATATAAAATGACAGAACCTAGAGATGCAGTAATGCCTCTATAAAATGATAAAATTGTTCCTGGCTGCTGTTGTCATTTGTTTGTCATTTTGGCAGCACTTTTTACTTTTCTGACCTGATCAGAACTGTTTAACGTGCTTCATTTCACTTCAGTCTCCTGACTGGGCTGTCAGCTGTCAGCGCTATTGCTTTTCTGTGTTTGTAATATTGTGCTTTGATTACAACTGCATCCCTCCCCCCCTTCTCTCTTTCTCTCTCTCTGTTTTCTCCTCTTTCATCAGATAGCAACGGCCTGAGCGAATGTTCCTGTGACAGCGTTGCCTTGAGACAGAAGGTGGCTGCACTGTGAATGTGAGGAAAAGAGAAAAGAAAGAGATTGCTTCCAGATTGCCCAGGCACCAAAAAAGAGACACTTTTTTCATTTCCTACCTGGCCTACGAGAAAAAAAAACAAAAAAAACGCAAGACGGAGGTAAAGAGTGCTGAGGAAGGGGATGGGGAAATTGCTGGGCACAGTGCAAAGAAGTGAAATTGTTTAGTCTGGGAACCTGCCTGAAGGGCTGGGCTGAAGCTTGAAAAGTTTCTCAAAGAAAAATCTCAACCAATTTAAAAAAAAGAAGAAAAAACAAATAAAAAATGACAAAAAAAAAAAAGGTTGAATGCGCAGGTAGGTGATGAAGTTTATTTTGTAATTAGAAAAGGGGAGTCAAGTTTGAGATACACAGAGATTGTCTTCCTCAGATATTAAGCTACAATTTCTTTTCACTCTTTTTTATGTTCTAGTGTTAAATTTTAGTTTTCTAGATATATTCAAAAACAAAGTGTTTTTTCTTTCTTGAATCTTCATGGCCTTAATTTGAAGGGCGCCAGAAACTTTTTACAGAGTTAAAGTCTGACGTCTGGTTAGGAGAAAAAAAAACAACAAAAAAAAAAAAAAGCAAATGAAATCAGTTTCTTGGACCACGTGGAGGGTACAAGACACTGGATGAGTTGTTCTAAAGAGGAAAAAAGAATCTATCACATAAGCTGTACAGATTTAATAGAGAAGAGCTTTTTTTCGTTTCTTCATTAGAAGAAAACTTTGATAATTATTATGTCAGAGGTAACTAAGTGTCAGAAGAAAACAAAATGTCTGTTGGGGGGAAAAAGACTTGGGGGAGGGGAGTGGGGAGGCGGGAGGGGAGAAGAAGCTTTGAAGAGATTTTTCACAATGAGGAAAAAATGAAAACATAAGAAAAACATGCTGCATTGTGGATGCAGTCTGTTGCAAATGCTGAACTTGTTTTTTATTATCATAATTATTATTTTACATGGCAAAGTTGCTGTCAATGACATTAGTGCTTTTTATCTGCCACATTTTACCTTTTTTATGAGCTTTAAGATGTTTTTAGCCCGCTTTGCTTGTCACACTGCAAAAAGAATTGAAAAAAAAAAGATGAAGAAAAAAATTATAAAATGAACACAAAAAAAAAAACTACGGAAAAAATTCTGGCAGTGAAATAAAAATTCAGTAGATTCAGTAGGAGCTTACGGTTTAAACCAATCAGTGCAAAAGCAATAGAAGAAATTGTTGACAATTTCTGTAGTCTTTCCTAGTTGTGGATCAAATGCAGCCCATGGATGGCCATTTTTATACCAAAGATGAAGAGACACTCTGAAGCAGAGTTTTTTTTTTTTGTTTGTTTGTTTTTGTTTTTGTTTTCCTTTTCATTTTTCAGTTTGATTTAGTTGTTGTTGATGTTGTTGTTGTTGATGATGTTAATGTTGATATTGTTGTTGTTGTTGTTGCTGTTGTCGTTGTTTTTTTATTTGACCTTGATGGCCGGACCAGTCCTTACTATCCTTCTGAACATCTTCTTTTCACCGGGTTTAAGCTAGTTTTCCACGGTTGTTCAGGCTGTCACACACTCACTCACACACACACACACATACACACACACATACACACATCTAAACATGCACACACTTACTGTACAAGCTCATACACACACATCAAACAGTATTTAATGTGTGATGCAACCAGTGGCAGTCCTACCAAAAGTCCTTTTTCTTCTTCTTCTTCTTCTTCTTCTTCTCTACTTGTCTTTTAATTTCTTTACATGTCTCGTCACTTTTACGATGCTTTCACACACCGTGGGTGCATTCCACCTCCGTCTCTCTCAGATCCTGCAGGGAAAACTTTAGGAAACAGTTTGGGGAATGTTGCTCGCTACGCTCCATGGTCTTCGACACATAGCTTCCAGCTTTTGTCCTCTCAGTGATCTCAGTGATCTCTGTCCTCAGTCTCTTTATCTTGTTGACTCAACCATAACTAACTCAACCATTCCTCAGCGCTCTGAGCTTCAGTGTTGAACTGGGAATCTCCCTGCTGCTGCTTGACCTCATGATAAACTCATATCACCAAACCTAGGTCACTTTTTTGAGTATTTATCCACACAGAATATCAGATGAGTGATGTTTGCTGCGTATTTTACATCAGGTAAGTTCTTAATCACAAAATTTTCTTAAACTATGATTGCATAAACTTTCTGGCACTTCATGGTACTGACTTAACTTTAAAAATAACTGTGGAGAAGGAATAAAGATGCTTAAGGTCCCCCAGCACTCAAAAATATGTTAAAAATATGTTATAAATATCTTCTTCTTCCTACAGTTGAATGTTTGAGCTTCACTGTACATAATGATGTAGGTACAGAGTTTGATGCTTGAATGATGTTTTCACATTGATTTGCTAAAAGTGGAAAGTTTCTTGGTGCTCATCGAAATTCAGATTTTCAGTGGCAGGCCTACGAACATGACTTGTGACATCACAGATTATTTGTCAATCCTGGTCCAATTTGCAACCTGTACAGGTGTGACATAGAAACTAGAGGCTGTCAGTGCACAGACACTGAAAATGGACTGAAGCAGGAGGCATCTTGTGTCCAGCAGGAAAACTTGAGTAATGAACAAAATTTGCACATTTTTTCAGAAATAACCTTATTCGATTTCTTCGATTTCACTCTCTGAGGTAGAATTGAAGCTACTGCCAGCAATTGGTTAGCTTAGCTTAGCACAAAGACTGGAAACAGGGGGAAGCAGCTAGCCTGGCTCTGTCCGAAGGCAACAAAATCCATCCACCAGCACCTCTAAAATTCACTAACTAACATATTATATCCAGTTTGTTTAATCTGTACAAAAAAACATGCAAGTGTAAATGGACAACACATTGTGGTTTTACAGTGGAATATGTGCCAGACTATTTCTTGAGCAGGCGCAGTAACGTACTGGAGTCATCGAGAAAAACAACAATCGATTCCAAAGGAATCATGAAGAAACTCTAGTTTTGGTTCTGCTTATTGATTCCTTTACCAACTTTACATGTGCTAGTTTCAAATTTAACCGTGCACTGCAAACACCTAACATATATCTACCTGGTCTGTCTACTCTGTCTACTCCTGCAGACATGCAAGCTGAATACATGTATGTCTTCCTGCACTTGTCTTGTTAAATCATGAGTCAAGCATTATTGTCAGTCAGCCATTGTGAAGTTGCTTGACTAGTTGCTTGAATAGCACAAACTGTGTGATTGTCTTGTAACATTAACCTCAATTTAGTAAGTGCTGTGCTACAAAACGCTTTACAAGGACAGTATACAGTCTGTTGTTACAGTAAAGTAGCCTTAGTGAACCCCAAAATATTAAAGAAACCAGGAAGGAGACTGTGATTGTGATGGTTATGTAGCTAATGTTAGCTTAGCTCAGTGTTTCCACTGGTAACATTTATCCATGGTAATTAGCATTAGGAGGACACTCAAAAACCCGAAATTGAAAATCAGTAAGAACTGAAATCAATAAACAGAATCAGAATCAGAATCATTAAAATCCAAGTGACACCCAACTCCAAGAAAAAAAACTTGGAGTTCAGGAAGCTTCAGACTTTGGTGCCAGTTCAATTGAAGGTTATGTCAAATGTCTAACATGCTATTTGGAGACCAACAACAAATAAACTAAAGTGCACACTGGAAAAATCCAGTAGTACGCTGTCCTCTGAAGTGTGTGTTTTTAGTTTTTTCGAGGCATTTCTTCATCAAAGGTCATACAATTTAGATTTTATTGTGCTTCTTCCATAGGCCCGAACAGAACTGGTACCAAAGTCTGGCACCAAGCAATGCATAGAATATAATGTCCCTTCCTTGTTTTTTTTTAGTTTCCTTGCCCAACCCTACTGCACAGGCAACTAACAGAGACTCCAGGAAGTTACTGTTTACTGTGAAGAAATGTCACACAATTCCTTGTTGCACGTCTGAACAAAAGCTCAACCAGGGCACCTTGCTTTGTTAGACCTGTTTGCATCGTGAGACTTCACCATCCCTCTGTGAAACTAACAAGGCATGGCACAAGTGTGTTTAAAGGCTAGAAAAGGTCTGTCTGTCTTGAGCATTCCCCTGATCATTTGCGCAACACGATGACGGGAGGTCAGCACACCTGTGGGAACTAACTAGGCTCCTCACCAGACATAACAAGATGTTGATGGCAGCTCCTTCCTTGACCCCACCACTGACTGTCACTTCCACCCTTGGTTGTCCCAATTTGTTGCACAAACAACCGCCGTCTCCTCTTATCCTGTCTTTCCATCCCAGAGCTATGTGAGGTTTTCAATGATTTCATCTCTGAGGATTGTCCCCCCGCGATGAAGAAATTGCCTGTGGGACAGTGGCCATTTCTGCCCCCATTACAGCAGCCTTTGTGTGTCGGGAACGCTGTGTGTCTGCTCTGTTCGCCCATGTCCGCCCCACTGTGGTGCTACAGCGCTAAAAAGATGCCGTTTCTTCCCTGCTCCACTGGCACCATTAATGTGCCATGGCCGAGCCCGGCTCCTTTTGCTCTCATTTTCCCTCATCCTCTCCCTCTTCTCCGTCTCTCAGAGGTTTCTTCTCTTTATTGGATGGTGCAGAAGCAGAACCACAAACCAATTTCAGTCACTCTCGCAATGAGGCTTGACGGGCCCAATTTGTCTCCCTCCGGGGCAATAGGATCCACTCCAGTGTCCCTCAAAAGACCCCTTTCTTCCAGACGGAGAGGGAGCTTTTTGTTTGGTGACAACTGCAATTGAGCTCTCGCAGTTCATGTGACTCATTCAGAGTCCAGCGCCGCATCTTGGGACATGATGGCATGTTGTGTGCACATTATAGGCAAGCTATGTCATGGTGCGTGGTGATGTTTGTAACAAACAATCAAACTTTACATCGAGTGCCTTTAAACGAAGCTTCCAATGATTCCAAATGATCTGTGTGATAGTTTTAAAAAGAAAATCAAAGCACATGGAAGAGCGTGTTTGATTCAGTTGTGCTAAAGAAATGCCACACAATATCGAAGCCACTCTATGGTGCTAAAGAGGGAGCAGTCTAGGGCTTGTGCCTTCATTGTGTCCACTGACAAGCTGGCCACTGTTGATCATTTGGCCATGAACTCGCTCTTGACAGTCCACTTGATGCACACAAAAGAAAGAGGCACACAGGTTCCTGAAGTGAACTACACCATCAAAGAAGCCATACGTACATTATCTTCCTCCTCACAATGTAAATACCTGCTGTAAATTCT
Source organism: Lutjanus campechanus (assembly GCA_027495735.1). Taxonomy (NCBI): domain Eukaryota; kingdom Metazoa; phylum Chordata; class Actinopteri; order Lutjaniformes; family Lutjanidae; genus Lutjanus; species Lutjanus campechanus. The sequence continues at coordinate 17,237 of JAJHUR010007350.1, read as the reverse complement.
TTTATTCCCTCCACCACTGGAGGTCAAAAGCCAGATGTGTCATTCAAAACCGTCTCTCAATGACCGTTCATCTGTTTATTGTCCAATCAAATCAACACCTGCCCTTTCCCTTTCATCTGATCTGACACTCAACATCTGCTTTCCCTCACCCCGAGGCTATGATTCCCTCTTATTTCCCAATGAACATGTCTCCGCCACATTACAGTCTTAAACGGCTAACAACTGACAAATGTTGGGTTTAAGAGCTCCCTGGACGAACCCCCATAGCTCATCTGTTCATCGTTGTCGTCTGAACTCTCTGTATTCCATTTCTGAGTCATTTTTAGTGTCCTAATCAAACGGAGCTGCTAAACTATAACTTCACCAGTTTTAAGCTAGTATGTGTGTGCCTGTGTGCGTGTGTGAAGAGTTGCTCTCCTCGACAGTTCAACTTTTGGAGATGTTATGAACACAGCATAGCTACAACCAAGTTCTCTAGACTTTTACAGCTGCTGTTTTATAGAGTACAGAAGACATTTCTGAAGCTTAATAGGACTCATAATGCAGGAGTTGCACATCGGAGAGCAGAGCGTCCTACAAATGGCCTAAGATTCAATAGTAATGGCATTATAGGAAATAGGATTACAAATAGCCAAGAGATTATGGAAAAACTGCACAACAAAGAATATATCAGCTCTATTTTGCTAATGGAGATTCAAGAAAGAAAAAAGATGTTAAGGCAGGTGTTTGCTTTTGGTGTACGGTACCAATATTTCACAGATCTGAAAGATTACCCGCCTGGAAAAAAAAACAAAACAGAAATGGCTTTTTCTTAATAGCACAATGGCATAATGTACCTTTTCAGAATACCAATACCTTTGTGGAAGTGTACTGAAGGCATGCTTGCAATTTTAAGGAGGCTGTAGCAGAAACGCTCTGCTCAGCCCATGTGTCAGCACAAACCGGGAGCCGGCTATACCAAGAGAGTTTGTGTATGTGTGTGAGAAAGAAAGACAGAAAGAAAGAGAAGTCATTAGCTCCTGTTGCTGGGCAGAAGCGGTCATAGCCTGGAGTTTCTCCATCTTCATGCAGCAGTATGTCTCCTGTAGTGGACTCCAGGAGGTGACGAGCTCGACCAGTCGCTAATTAGTAACACACACTCTTCCTGGCCTACATCATCGTACCAAGACAGACTCTCTCTTTTCCTTTTCTCTCCTCCTACATCAGCATCCTTCAGTTTTAGGATAAACGCCAAAAGTAAAAGACTATTCTGCTTCTTTCTCATCATCTTAGGATTTTATCTACTCTTAAGGGCTGTCCACACCAAACGTTAACTCTAACAATGACTATAAATCCTCACCACAACTATAACGATGACGACAGTGGTGAAAGATTTGATAAATGATAAGAAACATCAGCCATTCAAAATCCAACTAAATTTACAGGGTACAGCCGACAGCTTATATAATCTAACGTTATATTAGGCTGCAAATAAAAAATCACTTCATCTGAGACACACTACTGAACAGTCTTTGGCGCTGATGGGGTCTTACTGATGTCCTCTTTCTTGATTGCCATGATACCAACAAATCGAAGCTGACTTATAAGAAAGTTTATAAATAAAATTTGTCTTTAAAAGACAACAACTTGTAACAGTGTTGGATTCTCCTAACTCCTCTCGTCTTTGAAGGAGTTTGTGAACCCATATTCTTCTGGGTTTCCCTTTTTTTTTTTCTCTGTCGATTTCTGTTGACAGAACTGAAGCGCAGCATATGCTCGGTGCTACTGTTCACAGATCGTTAATGTTCATTAGTAAAGATGCTCACATCATAATTGTTGTTGTTATAGTTATCATTCTTGGTGTGGAGGGTCTTTTAGAGAACACTGGCCAGAAATCCAGAGGCCCGTTTCACTAAATTTGCAGAATGCAAGCTGCAGTTTGCAACATGACATTATGTCCTCTTGTGCTAAGTGACCCTTCATAAGTCCCACCCCTTTTTGCTTTGTGCTCCAATGACAGTTGAGCAAGCTTGTTACCTAGCAGGACCTCTCTCTCTTTGAGATGTAGTCAAATCTTGCGTTAGCTTATGTTGGCAAAACACTTGCTACCTAACATCAGCTATGTAACTAGCCAGGTAATGTTTGATATAGAATGGCTAGCTAGTAAGCTAGCTTTTCGCTAACATTAGCTAACTTAAGACATGTATGTCATTTCATGTCGCTACAGGTCGCTCAGCAGCATCTTTTAACCATCTTCATAATCCATTTTTCTTTTCAATATAGACGAGCCTAGCACATAGCATATCTACGTACAGGAAACGTGAAAGGATTAATTTGTTTGTGTCCAAAAGGGGCGGGACTTAGGAAGGGTCCATTTTGGCTTGTTTCACAAATCCAAACAACGCCATACTTGTGACCCATGCATGAGCATGCGAGAACCCTTTAGCACTCATCGAGTGAAGCGTGATGCTGCCACCAGTTGCATATCTTTTCTAGTTTATGGGTTATAAAAAGAGTTGCTGCCATCAAATTCATAATTTTCTATTCACAGGGACAGCAGCTTGGAGGTGTAACATCCTTGTTGATATGTCATTAATACTTCTGAGTAAAGGTCAGGATAATAATGTTTGCTGCCATAGTGCCAAAAAGTTCATGCAATCATAAATTATGTACAATTTTGTTAAGTATATTTTTCTGAGATTAACTATTTATCAATGACAATATATAAATTACCACAATGCAGAAACTCTCACTCATCTGGTGCTCCAAGAAAGTCTAATCAGATGCTCAGAATTGTTTTCCAGCTATAACATAGAACTCTGTACATTTGGAGCAAATGAGATAAATCGCAACATTTCATACCCCGTCAGTCCTCTTTGGATAACACACGCACACCTTCTACAAGGTAAATCTGATCTTCTGTGAGGTTACCTTCTCTGAAATACCAGATAAACACAGATCTTGAGACTTTTATCTACATCCTGGTTTTCTCCCATGTCAGTTGTTCAAGGTGAGGTGCTTACTTCACTGCCTTTTTTTTCAATCCGTCCCTAAAACTCACCGTTTCTCACAATCACTGCCACCATCCCTAAATCTGACATGTCCCAGAGCGTCATTAATGCGGTATGACTTCCCCGCTGTTGCAGGAGTAAACTCATTAGCTGTATTACATGTCATACTCAGTTGTCGCAAGGCTCTTGTGGATTCATCCTTGTGAACGGAGTTGTAGCCATCCCACATTGATTCTCGTGTGTTAGGAAAACAGTAGTTCAGAGTTACTCTCACCGCCTGTCTCCCACAGAGTGTAAAGGAGAACCGTGGCTCAATAACTCATCACAGAGCAGCACAAACACACTCACACACACTCTCCACACACATAATGCAGTGGGAAAATTGCTCAAACTACCCCCCACAACAGCGAGGGCCTGTGCTTTTTAATTGATGCTTCGGTCCACCTTTGATGAGAGCTATCGATTGGCCACACAACCCAGGAGCGCAGCCAGTCAGCCAGCCAGCCAGCACACCCCCCCTCCTGGAGTTCAAACAGCTCCCTGAGAAACACAAAATCCAACTATCACTAGGAAATGGCCGACCAAATTGTTTAGAGATAGCCAGCACAGAAAGTGTGTCACTTACCAGATAAAAAGAGGAACTATTTATTAGGACAGCAGAGCGGTTCTTTAATTTGTTTTTCTTTTTGTTAGTTTTCTCTTTTTGTTTGTTTTCGTTTGTTTTTCACTTTTCTTTTGTTTCAGCGCCGAGGAGGACATGGTCACGCCTCGCACACGCTGCTCAGTGTGTGTGATCTTTGAGAAACTATCTGTACATCTGTGGATGTTAGGATTTGACTTGGGTTTTATGAGTTGTTTTTTTCTCTCTGATGAAGCTTTCAATAAAAAAATGTGGAAAAAAGCACCAAGGAGCGCTGTTTTTCTCTTTAATCTGCATCGCAAATGATTGTGTTTCATCACAGCGAGCTGTTTTCCTGTCCTCGAGCCGTTATTATGGAAACATTTATTATGCACCAAGCATCCTCCGAGGAACACACACATGCTGAACACACCATCTTCCACATAGCCTATTATCTATATGACTAAATTGCAGTGGGAAGCAAGAGGAAGCCCTATTATTATCATCCAGCCTGATGGCACCTGCTGCGCGTTGACCTTGGTCCCTCACATCCTCTCATAATTACAGCCCTCGCAAATGGAGCTAATACCTCTCAATGGGATTTCCCCCATCACGGCTCACACACACTTGATTGGGCGTAAAGTGGTCATAATCAAAGATGGAGGAGCCTGCTGGAGGAAGAAGTGGATCGATGGCAATCAATCTTCCTCTTCACTCTCATTTAGGCCCAATCAATTGCTGTCCTTGTCACCTCCTAGGGACGCCTGTTCTGTCAATACTGAGGCTGCACACTAGCCAAGTTTCCACTGGCTGAGACGTCGCAGCAAGATCAAGGCAACAAGGCCGGCACTCCAAGACAAAGGACATCTTAATAGAGAACAATTGACTGCTTGGATAAGACTGAGTGTGTGTGCATGTGAGCTCGACTGTGCATGACTGGGTGGCCAGGAGTCACAGCTTCCTCCTTCCTTTCTTTTTTTTTTTTTTTTGCATCTGAGAATACACAGAGATAACTGCCGGTGTGGTACATTTACAGCAATTTAAAACATTTTACTGCTCTGAGAGACTCCTCCGTGGTGTCGTGGTTTTCTCCTCTACACACTCTATGGCTGTTAAATCTGGGAAAATGCAGTGGGATCCTTTATCGAGTGAAATGCCACAGATTCAATCTCACTCCCTCGGAGCCAGGCAGCCTCCTTATCTGGACTTATAGAGATGTAGCAGCCGAGCACCACAAGGGTGCAGCATACCAACACAGATGTTATCTGCTGTGTTTATTTCACAGAGGAGTGAGAACCCCTCCACACACACATATACACACACGCACGCATACATACACCACCACCACCACCACAACTGGATACAGATCAAGGACATCTCCACTGGGTGAAACACGACAGCACCACCAGCCTTCCCATCAAGCGTTTGCCATCTGCTGAATATATACAAAGATTAGGAAGGAAAAGCCCGGACGAGCATTAAAATATATCTGTCCCACTTGCAGGACAAATTGTATGATTGATGTGCATTTATATAGGATAAACATGCTCTTTTAGGGGTCCCCGGATGCAGCATTTGGTGTTGATAAGGGAGCTGGTGGCAAATCCTGGCAGGAGCTTCACTGTGACAACTGTGAATTATATAGAAATAGATGAATCCCATGTGCGTTTAAAGGTGCAGACCTAAAAGAGAGCATATATTTGGAGGTTCTTTAAACGGTTTTTCATTGGTGGGAAGAAACAAAGTACAAATACTTCATTTCTACACATAAATGAAAACTCTGTAATATATTTATTGTAATAAATCATAAAATTACCTTGTTATGTCATCAGAGATTAAGGAAAGTAAGATTTGGCAGCTGTTGTTTTTAAATGCACCAAAAAGATAGTAGATTGTCGAGTCTTATTCCCAGGACATCAAATACTGATGTTTTGGGCTGGTAAAGCACAGCGAGCAGAGCAAAATAATGAGAAAATAAGAGGGTACGGGCGGAGTCTCTGCGGATGCAGGTGCCACCACATACTTCTGGTGCATCGTGGGTAATGACTGAACTGGGATATTTTTTTGTAAGAGTCTATGCATTGTTTTTTGGGGGAAATCCTGCCTGTTCGTACTTTACTTGAGTATTTATTTTTCTGACACTTTTTACTCTCTCTTCATGTCTTCTGCTCCCTACATTTTAATACAAATGGCTGCACTTTCTACTCCTCACAGTTTTAAAACAGACTTGTTACTTTAGTTTAAGTGCATTTGTGGGGAATTATTGATTATTTTTATTTTGCATGATTGCGCATTGCCTTCCAAACATCAAGACCAATTTCAGCCTAAATGGAAGAGACGATAACACATAGAAACACACAGAAAAGACGATTCCTTTGTGTATCCATCAGTGCATATCACAGAGCAAATGTAACAAGACAGAAACAAGGAGGAGAATCTCAAGTTTTGATGCTTCTACATTTTCTACACTTTCTCAAATATGTGTTATTTGCAAGATACGTTCAACTGAAGGGAATATTCCTAAGCATTTCATAACTTATTTTAAAGCAAATTCACAGGTCTATACTCACTCATAAGTAATCTCTTACTAATCTTCATCCTCCTAAATTTCTCACATCCAGAGGTCATTTTTCTACAAGTTTTAGGGCTACCAAATTATGGAATGCTGTTTCCAGTGTGGCAACAGATGCTCCTCTTGGAAATGTTATAAAAGACATTTAAAAATGAGTTACAATGCTGTGTTGTAACTGCTTTTCCCCATTTATTATGTGTTTTATCTGGTTTACCCATGGTGATGTGTATTTTTACGACTGCTTAGGGATTAATGCAGCGTGAACCAATATCCTCCCTCACAAACACACACACCTACACCTACTCCTACACGTCACACACTCACATTTTCTGCTTTTAAATGGATTTTATTATCATTGTTTGTTATTATTGTTATTATTTTCTGTGTGTTCATTTTTTGTTCTCAATAACTTAACCGTGAAATTTTAAGCTTGCACAGGTGGAGGCTTCGAATAAACCCTTGTGGTTTTTTGCATCTCCCTGCACTATGTATTATTTGTTATCTTTTCCATTGTTGTGTTTTTTTTTAAATTGTGCAAAATAAAACTGAATTGATCACGGTAAAATGGTGAGGCCAAAATGACAGCAGGAAATTATTTGAATTTCAGGTTTTGTGTTGTAGCAAAACATTCAGAGGAAAATTACGAAAAAATGATGCAGATTTCTGTTCACCAGGGTTACAACCCCAGCACTCTGTGCAGTCCTGATGTAATAAACATGACCCATGTGGTACAAAACAAGCACCGGGATATCTATTTGCCTTCAACAAATGATGTGCACAGACCTCTGGGGGTGACGAGGCTTCAGGTTCCAGCTAGTTGAACACAATTGATTTTATTCCAGGCTGATCTACACAGAGGATTCAGTGAAATTGGGCTGATTGGGCCTGGGACCTCTAACGACCCTGAGCTTCCAGGTGCAGTCCGAGCGGTTTTGCATCCAATCAAGAATCTGTGATCGTCAGCAACCACAAACACACCTGGTGCTCCGCTTATTAGCTTAGACTTCACTAAGAGAGACATAATTAAGCAAAGAGGGGATCTGCACTGCTGAGCTAAAATCTAAATAATGCCCAAGAGGGGTTTGGTGTGTTTTGAGGGGGAATTCATTATTCGCTTAATCTAGGAATATGTGAATGCAACATTAGGCCAGTAAACCTCATTACAAGAAGCTAAATGCAGATACCTCATTAGTAGGAAAATGCATGATTCATATTTATACAACATCCAGCTCCATTAGATTAAGGAAGAAATATTGCAAAGGTAACATGTCTATAATCATGGTTCCCTTAATTACAGAGATCTTATTTTGGTAATTTTGATCATCACTCCTAACTGTAATGATGACAGTTCGATTGCAGACATGTGGGATTGTAGTGACATCACTAATAAATAGTCAAATGAGGCAAAAAACACAAGCAGTCAGTTGATCTTCATCATTATTTGGAGGAGAAAATGAAGGCGAACAGTAAAATATTGTCCAACTGTCTGTTTATAGACGAATGTCCTGGTTCAACTTTGATGTAGAGTTTGGAGCAACCACAGTTTCCCTGTTCAGTGAGGGAATATTATAGACATTTCAGGGACACTTCAATAAAACTTTTGGATTTTTATTTCAGCCTTGTCTGATTGCCTGGCCGCTCGTCTTATTGGCCTTGTTGGAAAGTTGAGATGTGACGTTTTTCTTAGTTCTCAGCAATGACATGGGTGAGCACAGCTGATTGGGATGATAAGACACAAGTGTGATAAAGTAAGAGTTACTCTTTAAATTACTTGGGGTGAAGTTTTAAGCTGCACTAATCAATCAATTTAATGTACATAAGGAACTGGTCAAATGACTATGTGAGATGTAGAGACTGTCCTGAGAAATATGGCAGAATCAGTGTCTCAAAATGACATTTGTGTTCAAGTGATGCACGTGATGGGTCAACAGTCAGACTTCAGGTATTGGAAGAAGTTGGTCTTCGGGACTTTCAGACAGAAAGTTTAACGCTGGGGCCATGTCTATGAAAACAGGATTTTTGGTTAACAAGGTAACTTCAGGTTTAATTCTGAGTTTTCAGTCCTCTGACAGTGGTTCACTTTTCTTATCATGGAACATCACCACTGTAACTTATGCTGAACACCATGCTCCTGAGCAAGTTATGTTCACAGCACCGTCTTCTGACCAGTCACTTTTCTTGGAAAATTTGTTAAACAGTGGTGGGCATCACCAAGATCCTGTGGAGCTCCATGGACCTTGGTGTGCTGTGCACGGACTATGAGAGGGAGGAGGGGAAAGTATTACTTCACTGTGCTTTTGTAGACCGATATCGGCCTACAACTGACAAGTTGTTGCACCTAAAATATGTTAAAGTAAGCCTCCTAACCACACTGATTTATGTTTTTATATGCTAAACTGCGTGTTCCCTGTGCTGTTTGTCCCCTTCCCCTGTCCTGTCTCTCTAGCTCTGCCCAGGTGTGCTACATCTCATCTTAATGAGATGCACCTGGCCTGGGATGGAAGTGCTTAAGGGCTCCTGTGCTTGCATCAGAACATAGAAGCTTTTGTCTTGGGGATTACTGGTCTTTCTGCCTCTCAGCCTGGGATTTTTGTTTGTTAGTGTCTTGGTTGTGTGTTATGGTAATGAAACCCATGGATTTAGTTGTTTCAAAGGTTTCTGTGGTTGATTTGGGTCAGTAGTTGAGTGTTGTTCGCCCAAGCAGGGCCGCTTAATGGTGGGGCGTAACAAGCACTCCAACAGAAACGGACAGAAATAGGTGTCCAGGATTCGAGACACAACAGCACAAAGACTAGAGGGTGACACAGGGGTAGATTTTCACTCCTTTCCCATTCCGCTCCAACAAAAATACTCCTGTCCCTTCCCAATCCTATGACAGAATAATAAGTTTTTAAAAATCCTGTCCCTTCCCAAACCCTGAAGAATGGTTTCCATCTCATCCTGTTCCTGTCAATCCACAGTCCACACACATCATGCACAGGCCAGGTGACTGCAACCAGCCCCCAGTGCAGACAGAAGAGAATACAAAAGAACAAAAAAATACAACAAAATGATGAGCATTTTATTCACAATAAAGAACACAGATTTTATTATATTGAAACTGCACTTGTATATAAAAATGGAACACTATTATTATGCTCCCACTGACTATTTTCTTGTTCTGTCCCAGTCCCACGATGAAGAGTGAAACTAATGCAAATCCCATGGAAATCACACAAAAATGTCTATAAAAATGTCTGACTATATAACAACCAGCACTCACCCGCAGACATCTGTTAGTGAGAAAGCTCTGATATACCTGTCCAGCACCAAGTGGTAGAAAGACAAAGTTAGCATCTAGCTGGTGAATGTAACAGAGCAGCTAAATAGTAAGAAAATTCTGGCAGAAGAGTGAATATTGGACTTTTATCTGTTACGTCACCAGAAACACAACTCACACTGAATGGTAATATCGCTCTGTGTTGGCTGTACGTCTACAAAAAGAATCGTTTGTTAACATGTTAGCCATATCAACTTTACAAGGAAGTTATATTGGTGCTATTTTTAGCTTCTTGTGGAAGTTCTGTCCCCAAGTGGCCAAATAAACTAATGAATGCAGCTTTAAATCTGTCCAGTTATTGTTCCTCCTGCATAAAGAGCTTGATCTAATGTAGCCCCTTTAGCACGCATGCTATTGACAAACAAAAGGTGAACATCTTTGCCAGATGTGCACCTCAAGCCGACGGGGGAACAAATGAAAAACACGGATGTCTTGCCCTACATCTACAATAGAATCCCTGTGGCAATGCACTCAGTGAGACAGCAGCTCCATTTCAATATTCCCATGATGAATTACTATCATTGTGTTGCAGGAATTGGGATCACAGCCAAAGCCTATTGAAGTTTACAATGACATTAGTGGAACAATTGTATCCCAGGAGATCCTGGGGGCTGCACAGAAGGCATTGTTCCCCAGGTGGCACAGCAGTGGGTCTGTGCCAGGGGCCCAGCTCTGTTCTCAATATGCTCATGACAATAGGTGTTAATTGAGGATGTGAAGAAATCCAGCACGTCATGACTTTTACATTAATACACCACTTCCTGTCATTAACCCTTATGTAACCAATCAGTCTGATTCAAAACAGGTTCTGGAAGCTAAGACATTTTCACACATCTGTCCTAGTGTTTAGCCAGATGTTGATATTCTGGTTAAACTTGGCTTGTTTACTGCCTGTATGATCATCTGGCTGATTGTGTGTATCACAGATACTTTGGTGAGTACAGAGGAGTACAGGTGTAGGGAACTAAACGTATTGCTGTGGACACGGTCAGCAGCAAAACCTATTTTGGCCTTATAGAAAAAATCAATATTGATTAAAGTGTACGCTATATTTTCATCCCTGAACCCAATTGCCATCAGACAGGAAACTATTGTTATATAAGTCAAATATCGGTTTCTCTCACTCAATCAGACTCCTTTGGCAAGAACAGTCATTTTACCTCCGAGAACATGGGAGTTGCTGGACTGCTGCTACTTTGATCTATTAGTTTGTTTGTATTGTGTGAATTTGGTGAATGTGAACTAATCTTTTACAGCAGGAGAGACACACAATAACACAAACAAGCTAACCGATTGAGGCAGCGGTAGACCAGATCACCACTAAATCGTACAGCCCTAATCAGACAGCATCCAGTAGTCTTGATGAGTGTGATGACACATGACAGTCTGATGCCAGCATGCGGTTAGGACAAGGTGTTATACAACACAGGTAAATATTTTGTTCAGGGGACAAACTTAAGGTTGAAACTTAAGGTGGTTTATACAACCATGCACTGGTTGCTTTGGAGGTAGCAATATTTGGCATACATAATGGCAGCTTCCCAGCAGAAAAGGCTGTCTGGCAGCCAGGTTAAAACAGTGAAAATATTCTAAATATAGCGTACACTTAAACTGATTAAAAAAATTTCAGGTGATCCTTTTTTAAATGGCTAAAATACATGTTGTTGCTGACCCTGTCCACAGCAGTACATTGAGCTTCCATGCTGGTGCTCCTACTGCTTCTTCAAACTGGGGGCATCTACTGTAGTTAACACACTGACTATGCATAAGAACCTCAAGTAACCCCACTTCAAACTATCCCTTTAAGGTAACTCGCGGTCAAAGAGCAACTTTTGGGGAAACGGGTGTTTCCTCAAACAGCAAAGATGCAGAGTGCAGGAAGGAAATTATTTTTAATCTCATGATCGAATTAGATGTTCAGGCAATAAATATGTTTTCCACTTTCACTGGCTTCATTTAGAGCAAGCTAAAGGACTTTTTATATTCCTCTACCTTTAAAATGTGAATCACAGATCAAATCATTCACCAAAATCTGCAATTATGCAGTCACACTTATTAGAGCTCTACGGTTTGAAGATTTGTATTTACCAACTGAGCACACTTAGCTGTTCAAAAGCTACGAGCTGTTCTGCTGGTCCCATTTGTATGACTTGGATCTGTTTTTGGCCAATAAGAGGAGTTTTGCCAGTATCATCTGGCACTGAGACAGTTATCTGACTGGGAAAGCTCAGACCAGAATATTCAGCCAACAGACAGACACAAGAGCTGCAGCCCTTAGTGAAACAACACCAAAATAAAATTAATTGAGATATCAAATCCAATTCCAATTATGGAAATAATAAGAGTTTGAACAGTTGTGTGCATGTGTGAGTGAATATGTTTGGACAGGAGCTTCCCAGCAGGCCGCACTTAAAAACTGACCTTTACTCTCTTTCCCACTGAAGCTGAAAAACAGAAAACAATAACAATAGTTTCAACTTTGTGTTTGTGTCTCTGTGTGTCAGTGTGTGAATATCTGCCTTGATATAAATACTACCGGTATACTGGTATAAGAATAACTCGACTTCTTCCACATGCTGAACACTTACTCACTACCATGGACCTTTGAGATGTGAATATAATTAGATATGTATATAATGCATGACTCCAGAGTACATGGTCCGTAAAAGATCTAACAAGTAACTAAAATTATCAAGAGAATATGAAGAAATAACAGCTTTGATGTTCTGTCAAAGACATGTACGAATGTTTGTGTTGCAGACATACGGATGCTAACCAGCTAGCTTGCTTATTTTTCAGATTGCACATTCTCCCTATTCTATCACAGATATCCTACAGAACGCGTTTCTCCTCACACTACAACTTAACCATCTAAACAGGCATTTTATGTCAAGACATTTACCTTGGAGAGAGAAAGGCTATTCCTAAAGACTGGGTGTGCAGTTTTGAATGTGTCAAGTGTGCCTGTGTGCAACCAATAAGTTTGCGTGCATGTGAGTGACGAGGACAAGGACAAAGATGGAGAATTTTAAAAAATGTTTAAAAAAAAATAGGAGGTCAGGGCTGAAAAATGGAGTTGACAGTAAGAACCGAGAAAGAGTGTGTATAAAGAAAGTTAAGGTTTGTGCAGAGGAAAAGTGAGAGAATAATAAGGTGAAGAGAAGGGTTGCAATGTAAAAATGGGGAGGAGGAGGGAGAGAAAAGGGAGCATAAAGAAGTGGTGAAAGGCTGTATGAAGAAATGGAAAGAGTGGCAAAGAAGATGGAAAGCATGGAGTGCAGAGACACAGAAAGTGACAAATGGAGAGAGAAGATATGGGAAGAAAAATAAAGAAAAGAGTGGCAGATTCATTGTTCGCCTCTTCTCTTCCACCGGCCGGCCCATTGGAACTTGAGGGCTGTAGGATGAGCTCCTAATAGCTCACTATCACCTCCAGGCCAAGTGATGTGATCCACAGCAACAGTGTGCAGGTGGATAAACAGTCCTCCCCGTAACAAGAGCGGGACCACACATGCTCCAGGGGCAGACCTGTGGGCCCCAGTGCTGAAGATTTGTGGGACTGTAATAGGAACATGTGTAAGCTACTGACATGCAGGGCCATAAAAAAAACCCAGCTCCAGCTCCAAGGGCCTCCAAAACACCTCAGTCCCTCCAGATGTGACCCTGATGTGTTCGGAAATATATGATGGGGAGAAAAGGGGAGGTTTAATTTAGTAATACACTGCAAAACATCCCCCACAAGAAACAAGTCACATATTGATTGACCTTAGAGATAGTCATTTGTCCAAAATAATAACAATAATAATTGTTAAAATTTGAACTCTAAGCAAACTGACTAGGTTTCTCCAGTATCGAAGTAGTATGTAACTTTGATCACATGATCACAATAAACAAGCTAATGAGTGGATCTTGAGTGAAGTTTTTTTGGTATATTGTGTAATCCAGAGACCTACGCTGGTATAAAACAAAAAAAATCAAACCATTATTTGACTTAAAGGATGGAAGATTTAGTGGCATCCAGTGACTTCATAACTCAAAATACCTCACCCTCCTCTCCTAGCATATGGGCGACCTTTGATGGAAATTCATGCAAAAAGTATCTAGAGCCAGATGGCGTCCTCCATGGAAGAGGACCTGCTCCCTGTGTCGATATAAATGCCTCAAAGAAAACACAATGATTACAGGTTGAAAAGATACTTCTTAATATTACTGTCATGTTCTGTCAGTAAATCTGGACCTTTAATAGTTCAACAATTTCAATTTTTGTTTTTTTATTTTACAAATTTAAATCTCACAGCTGCTCATTTCTGTCTGACAACCATGGAGGTTGTTGGCTAAAATGATGACTCTCACTGGCAGTTTTCATAAGTGTAGGTGGCTAATTTAAACTAATGCTAATGCTTAAACTTGAGTCAGCTGAGAAGTTTGTCTCCAGCCGACTGGAGACAACATACATGTAAAGTTACTGAACAGCTGTGTACATGATATAATGTTAATACCAAAAGACTGAGGCTAAAGCTAGTTCACACCCCAGCAAACATTGGTTGGATGGTGAAATACAAAATGTATATAATAGATGACAGAAATACACTCATTAACATGGGAAAGAGAGGTGCAGGTATTAGATTAAGTGCGGTGGAGAAACAGTCACCTAGCCAGACCATCTGAACCACCATCACCCGAGGAAAAGAGTTGGGATAAGAGCTAAGCTAACCCTGCTTAGAACTAAGAGAGCTAACCAGAGAAATGCGTCAGCAGTGCCCCACTTTGATTCTGCACCAGCCTCCATCTCCTCCCCAAACTCCCTAGGAATAAGACATGAGTTTGGCAAAAGCAGTGGTAACATAAGTTTGGCTGGAGGTAACGTCTCTGCAGCTTGTAAGCTAGCTGGACATGCTAACATTTACTATTTCGTAGGAACGAATTAACATTTCGTGGCCACAAATTACCTATTTCGTGGGAACGACTTAATATTTCGTGGCCACAAAGTAGTATTTCGTGGGAACAACTTAATATTTCGTGGCCACAAATTAGTATTTCGTGGGAACGAATTGCTATTTCGTGGCCACAACTTATTATTTTTTTCCCACGTCATATCCGGGGCTCCGTACTCATGAAAAACCGAGTACCACTGAATGCAGAGCCCCCTGCTCACCACTTCAACACAGACAGAAATGCAAAGCTTGACAAGCCTGCCACACCCTAGTTACGGTTGCTAAGCTCTGATTGGACGACTGCTGTTCATAGAAGGGGCTTAGCAAAGGGTCAGTTGCAGTTGTTGGGTTTCAACCAGTAGAGGGCAGTCATTATACATATTTATAACACAATTTGTATAATAATAAACAAATAATTCACTAAAATGTCAAGATCTGGACTTGAATCAATCAACAATTCTACTGAATGCTCATTGTTTAATTTTGTTTTTTCTTAATGATGACATCAGGGTTATCTTAGCTCTGGCTTGTGAATTGTGACGTGACTTTTTTAATCAGAAATTACAATGTGTGGAAGAGAGTTTTGAAAAGTGCACTTTCTTATACTAATCATCTTGATAACTAAATTGACAATACAGTATTTTGAACATAAAAACACAAGCTTTTATGTTTCCTAATATACTGTAATGCTGCGTGTCATTATCGGTCCTCCTGTTTTCCGAATCGTTGGGTGTTCAGTCCATCTGTCGACTGGATAACCCTTTGCCCTCATCAGGCTGCGTGTTATGAGAGCGTAGTGAAAGAATGGCGCATATACCACAAATGTCATGCCCTCTCCACGAGGAATAACAATGGAAGGTGGACTTTGTTAAGGGCAACAAGCAGGGGAAATACCACGCTATAAATACGTAAGAAGTGCTGTGTCTGAGTCTGTGAAAGGTCGGTGCTGAGTGACTGTGGCGGTGCTGGATTTAAGACGCTGTAGAGGGGTGTAGACTGTAAGCAGAGGGAAGAAATGAGTGCTGTTTATTCTGGGTCAGTGGCCCATACACCATGCACTCATACACCTCACTCTACTTAAAGTGATATACTGCAAGGGCTTATACTTTTCTCTCTCTCTAACACATACTCATACACAGTGTTGAGCAAACTCAATACCACGTTTCCTGAGTCCAGCCAAATGTTTTCTAATCTCTGCAGAGTTACGGTACATTACACATGTTATGGCTGCGGCAGACTAACCCTCTGCTGAACTACAAAGAAACTCGACATAGGTGAGGCTGAAGTCAGAAGGGGGCCCTGAACTCTCTTAAGTGTTCCCACATGTGCTGTATTTAACTCTGTGCATGTGCCAACTATTGTTCATGAATGTGCGTCTACGTTTTACAGCGCAATTAATTTTTAATTCTTAGGAATTTAGTCGACCCACATGGATGCATTCATGACATCATTCGTACATTCGTATTTTGTCAGTGTATGTGGTTGTCTGAGTGCATGTGTGAGTCACAGACAAGGCCTGAGGACAAAACAGCTACCAGCAGAGATATGTTGTCTCAAAAACCGTCTGGTGTGGTTTCTCCTTTGAAAAATCCAATTATTCCGAAGCAAACCTGTGATTCATCCCTTCCAACTTCAGACACTTGGTGGAGTAGAGTGTCACAGGCTAGATCCCCAAATGCATTCATCATTTCTATAAGCAACTGTAATCAATATTTTGTGTAAGCAATGATCACTTCCTGTGCTATACATATAGTGGATTATGTGTAATGTCATTGTGACAAACCCACATAGATTTATAACCTGACTCTGCAGTTCTCTGCAGTTCTCCCCAGCTC